>JAEIIL010027389.1:22514-108974 GCA_018905715.1 Drosophila lini
TTGCTCGTTAACAGAATTTTCTGTTAAAATGAGAGCCTAACAGAATTTTGTCTATGGAATGCCCCTAACAGAATTTTGTCTATGGAATCACAGGTTAACAGAATTTTGTCTATGGAATCGTTATGTTAACTAACATGAGCGATGAGCGAACGTNNAAAATAGGGATGGTTGAATATCAAAATATCAATATATCGATATATTTTCCTGAAAATGATATATTTATATCGTGAAATTTTTTTGCCCAAATATCCAAGATTCGTGAGTATATCAAAAATATATTTTTTAATATATCGATCTTCGATATATCAGGTACCAAAAATATAACGATTCGATATATTGATATCTTTTTACTGTAATCCATAGTATCGTTTGTAATTTACATAACCGATTGGGACTTCGACCCCGTTTTACATACCGATTCGCAATTCTACCCCATCGCTACATTTGACACCGTATGTTACCCGCTAAGCCAAATTCATCTGGTTACACTGATATTTGTTGTTGTTGCTAAAGAAAAGTACGGCCATATTCCAATTTTCATCTGGTAACACTTTAATTAAAATTGTTGGGTTTTTTAGTAGCGTCGTCCGCGGAAAAAGTGTAAAAATCATAATTATCCGGGAGATTGGCTGTTAATATCGCGTGTCAATAGTAAATATGCGCAAGCGTAAATTGCACATAAACTGAAAGAAAGCGAAGCGAATGCTAGCAGCAACGCCAGAAACTAAACAAGGAATTGCAGCGTGAGTGTATAACTTTTCAGTCAGCATTGCCCCCGCGCTCTCTCTCTCGCACTCGCCCGCTCTCCCGCTGCTGGTCTACTGCTACTGCCGTCCTGCTCTCGCCCTCTTGCGGCTTCTGTGTTGTCTGCGTGCGAGTGGTTGAGTGTGTGTGTGTGTGGTTCGTCTCACGGACTCCGGCCTTGCGGAATCGGACTATATCCAGCTGAATTAGGTCCTCGATCCGTATCCGGATCATACCCGTATTCCGGGTGGGCTTCCACTATGTGGACACTTGGCTGCTCTGCTTTTATCGCACTTTATGCAACAACGCAAACGTTAAAACGTTGAGTTGAGTGTGTGTGTAGTGTGTTGGGTTTCTGGCTGCGTGGTGAGTTTGTCGTCTGTTTTCCTTTCCCTGCGTTTTGTGTGCGTTTCAATTAAATGCAAAATCGGCTGCGAATATCGAGGAAATGTGGTATACATAAACATTAGTAAGCAAACATCAAAACAAATTCGGATTACAACAACGTCGGGCCTGTCCTGTATGTTAGTGGGAGCGAGTGTGGGGGTGTGTGGTGGGGATACGACGGCATTTTTCTTTACCGCACGCCTCCTTCCCCGCAATACGATGCAATTTTTGCGATTCTGTTTTGTGCCTGCTATTCGCAATAATTTTATTGAATGAACGGCAAAAGAGACGACCGAAAAAGCGATGTACTTGCTAGACTGTGGCTGTGTGAGTGTGTGTGATTGTGCCAGTGTGAGCGTTGTGTGTGTATCGCGTATGAAAATACATCAACTGTTGAAAATAAAACGAATACAAAAAAAGAAAATTTGCTGACATTGCAATCGTTTTGGAGAGTGTTTATAATTGTGAAATTTTCGAATTCTACACTCGTCCCGTCACTCCCCAATACCACCCCAAAACGGTGCATACATGCACACGCACACACGCCTGCGAATTTTTGCGGAGTGTATATGTGTCTGTGTATGCGAGCGCGCGTATTCTGCACACATTGTCATGCATGCAAAAACAAGATACGACGCGTTCGTAATCGTCAGACTCCTGCCACTCTCTTCGCCCCTCATCTCTCTTCTGACCCTTTACTACAAATCGCGAGCGAAGAAAGAAGTCGAAAAGCAAGGAAAACGGAACAGGAGCAAGCAGAGGCACAGGTCCAATTTAGACTGCTTTTCCCCAACCCAGTCTTGCATCCTTTTTTTTTACCCCACCTCACGCTATTTCGCTTGCTCCTTTTTTCACGGCTTCACTGACACTTGCAGCGTTCGTGTGGGGAAAGGAAAAGAAGAAAGCAGGACTTCAGCACTTACAGTTGTGCTGGAAATGGAAGCTTTACTTGCCCTTTGGGGAAAAATTCCTTTAACATTAAAAAATTTGTTATTTTGGTTATCCTTTTGTATCTCGTTATCATGTTCATCTCGTTGTTACTTCCTTATAATTATAGAGTCGAATAATAAAAGTTTAAGTTTAAACGTAATACAATTTAAAGGCTTAAAATGTTTGTTTATAAAATTCAACTGTGTTGATCGAACTTGTATCTCTCCGCTCCAGATAAAGCTTTTCTGGTTGCCGGGTGAAAAAGTGAAAGAGTTGTAGTTTTCAACGTTTATCAATGAGTACTCCAGGCACATTTTCACATTTCTATATTTTTTGTACTTTTTGGCAGCCATTCAACTGGGCCTGCCTGGCTGCGCTGCTATTATTAATAAACATTAATAATAACCGAAATCTCTAGCATTCGCGTGTTTTTCGCAGCTGATTGCGTAAACCGCTCTCGCCGTTTGTTTTGAATTCTACTTTTGTTTTGGTAGACGATTCTCAGGTCTACGAGTGTGAAATCTCCAACTCTCTCTCTGCCTGTCTAGGTTCTCTAGAGTTGTTATCAGTGCGGGATTGGCCTATGGCGCTTCACTGAAACTTGTATAGTATTTCGTTTCGATTCGTATCTGAAATCGCAATCTCTGTGCAAATAAATCCCATCGTACACATCTTTTCCACACTTGCAGCCTTGGTGGTGCGAGGAAATTGGGTGGTGGTGGTGGCTGGCGGTGCTGGCCTTTCTGTGTCGATCTGAGGTGACGTAAATATTTGCGGTGAATAGCAAACTTTGCTGTTGATGTGGGTACCGCTCTCTTCAACGATGACGTATTTCATTTGTTTTCCTGCGTTCTGTTTACTCGCGCAGTATTTTACACTTTTCCATTGACTGCCGCCTCACCAGAATGAATACAGTGAAACTTTTAAAAGTTAAATTTGTTCTTTAAGTTTTGGACTTTATCAACATCACTCTTGCTTACTATATTCATTGTCCAGTTGGTATATGCTAAAAATCTTACTTTAGTCTTGATGGCTTTTACAAGGTTAAAAATCATGTAACCACAATTTTAAAGTCCTTAGGACCCCATGTGCTCTTCAAATCAGCTATAGTACATTGAACGATTTATATTTGCTTCACTATAACTTGCTGCTTCCCACTCTCCACGCTCACTTTGCCGCTCTCAGGTCTCCCATTCTCAGGTCTCTGGCACTCTCTCGCCTATTTGTTTTCTACGCGCGCGTGTTTGCACTCTTGTCTATGTAGCTGGCCGTGGGGCGAAAGCGGAGCGATAGTAGTGGCTCATGCAAGCACACACATACTTAGGCAGACTGTGGCAGGCCTAGATCTAATGGAAAACGTTTAATGTTTGTAAACAGACCGGCCAAAGCTAAATATTTTTTGGCATTTCGCATCTTCTACGAATTTGTGGTTGTCTCTCACCGTATCTCTCCTCTTTATTGCTCTTTCTCCTAACGCGCATACTACACATACAAATAAATATGTACATATGTATGTGGCTTTCACATCTTCCTTCATTGCAATAAGGTTCAGGTGTCCATGTGATGCGGTAAAAGATAAAGTATCTGTTGATATTTAAAAACATATCCTTTCAGATTTTAAAGTCACATTGATTCATTTGATTGTTCTAATTTTAGGAAATCATTTTAATGTCATATACATACATATATACATAAGATTGGCTTCAACGCTTGTACAGATAAAATTAATTTTCTTGCTGTGTAAAATCACATTGAAGAGAAGGTTGAATAAAAAGTCCCTGTCAGCTTTTTGTATTTGTCATTTGAGAAGGAACCCGTATTAACAAAATACCTATCTACTTATTTATATATTATATTTTATAAGCTTTTTTTTTCACTTTGCAGTGCAGTATTGTCCTGACCCTATCCGACGCTGGAGTAGCAGCCTAACATGGATGTCAAGAGAGTCAAGCATAGAGATTAGCCGAATCCTTTGAATTTTAAATTCAAGATCCTAATTTAAATTAGCCAAGTAGCATAACCACATAGCTTATAGCACAAAAGCACCGAGGACCGGTTCCAAGCCGCAAATTCCAAAATCCCAGTCCAGATTCAAACCAAGTCGTATTGAAAGGACACCAGCGAGAGCATCCACTGCGGCAACCTAAGGTGCACGGCACACAATCATCATGACGACCGACACCCGTCGTCGCGTCAAGTTGTACGCGTTGAATGCGGAGCGTCAGTGGGATGATCGTGGCACTGGCCACGTCTCCTCCACCTATGTGGATAGGCTAAAAGGTGAGTTAAAAATAGTAGTATACATTCATAGTAGTTCTATACTCAGTCTAAACTCCTGTACCCACCTCAACTACTTTAAGGCATCTCTCTTCTGGTTCGCGCTGAATCCGATGGATCTCTGCTTTTGGAGAGCAAGATTCAACCGGACACCGCTTACCAGAAGCAACAGGATACATTGATCGTATGGTCCGAGGGCGATAATTTCGATCTGGCCCTGAGTTTTCAGGAGAAGGCTGGTTGTGACGAGATATGGGAAAAGATATGCCAGGTAAGTCTTGTTTCCGTGGATGTAGTATGCAACGGGACAGAGTTTTGTTTTTGTTAATTGTCGCATAATAATCATAAACAGGTACAAGGCAAAGATCCTTCGGTTGAGATCACACAGGACATTGTGGAAGAGTCGGAGGATGAACGCTTTGAGGACATGTCGGATACGGCGCCACCAATAGAGCTGCCTCCTTGCGAGCTCTCCCGTCTTGAGGACATTTCGGAGACGATACAGAGTTGTCTCTCTACGCCGCTTCGCAAGGAAAAGCTATCGATGGCCCTAGAATCGGAAAGCTACATTAAGAAGCTGCTGAACCTGTTCCACGTTTGCGAGGACCTGGACAACACTGAAGGTCTACACCACCTGTTTGAGATCTTCAAGAACATCTTCTTGCTGAACAAAAACGCTCTCTTCGAGATTATGTTTGCGGATGACACTATCTTCGATGTGGTTGGGTGTTTGGAGTATGATCCCAGTGTGGCTCAGCCGAAAAAGCATCGGCAGTATCTGAAGCAGTTGGCCAAGTTCCGTGAGGCGGTACCGATCAAGAACCAGGACCTACTAGCCAAAATCCACCAGACGTTCCGGGTGCAGTACATCCAGGACATAATCCTGCCCACGCCATCGGTTTTTGTCGAGGACAACATGCTGAACACACTGTCCAGTTTTATTTTCTTCAATAAGGTGGAGATAGTTACAATGATTCAGGACGACGAGCGCTTTTTGCTCGATGTGTTTGCTGTGCTTACGGATCCGGCAACTGGGGACACAAAGCGTCGCGACACAGTTCTATTTCTGAAGGAGTTCTGCAACTTTGCCCAGAACCTCCAACCGCAGGGCAAGGACTCGTTCTACAAGACGCTCACCTGCCTGGGAATCCTGCAGGCGCTTGAACTCACGCTCGTAATGAATGACAAGAAGACGAAGTCCGCCTCCATTGATATTCTCACGGCTATAGTGGAGTTCTCGCCGCTGGTGGTGCGCAACTATACGCTGAACCAGGCCAACAGGCCAGAGGGGGTAAGTCGTCTAGCAAGATTAAAGAGTTTAGAAATTATTGCTGTTGTTGTTACGTTCCCAGGATCGCATGTTGCTGAACATTGCCATCGAACAAATGCTAAATGACTCGGAGCCGGAGCTGGGCATTGCGGTACAGCTGATGGGTATTGTGAAGATCCTATTGGAGCCAGAAAACATGCTAACCGAGAAGGGGGACTTTCTTAATTTCTTCTACAAATACAGTGTTCAGACGTTAGTGGGTAAGTGTTAAAGCATTTCGCATTAAGAATTTCCAACTAATAACAACTGGTGGTCATTTGCAGCTCCATTGATGCTAAATACGATGGGTGACCGTCCGCAGAACGAGGACTATCAGACGGCCCAGTTACTGGGTATCGTTCTGGATATTTTGTCGTTTTGTGTGGAGCATCATAGTTACCACATCAAGAACTTTTTGCTGCAAAAGGATCTCCTCAAGCGAATTCTGGTGCTAATGAAGAGCACACATACGTTCCTTGTTCTCGGCGCTCTGCGACTGCTGCGCAAGATAATTGCACTCAAGGATGAGTTCTACAATAGGTGAGAATGAACTCGTAGGGGTAATTCGAGTGTGACTTTCTAAACTCCTTTTACATTGCAGACACATTGTAAAGTGCAATCTGTTTGCGCCAGTGGTGGATGCTTTTATTCGCAACAACGGTCGGTATAATCTGCTAGAGTCTGCCATTTTGGAGCTGTTTGAGTTTATAAAACTCGAGGATATTCGCACCCTGTGCGTCTACTTTGTGGAGAACTTCAGCAAGATATTTGATGAAATCGAATATGTGCAGACATTTAAGTACTTGAAGAACCGTTACGATCAGTACCAAGATCGGCTCAAGGACCGCGACAAGATGGAGAACCGGACGGATGGGTAAGTGCGAGTTTACTTTCCGCCCTGTGCTACTCCAAACACAATGTGAAAATGCCTTGGGTATATGTTATTATTATTATTATTAAAGTGGCCTGCCCATCATCCGTAGCGGTGGCCGGTTTCGTCGAGATCAGCGACAAATGGAGGAAGAGGAGGAGATGTGGTTCAACGAAGAGGACGATTTCACTGAGGAAATCGATACGTACAGCAATGTCATCAAATGTGAGTATATTCTTCTATCCACTTCATGTAAGATCTGGTTGAGATTCTAGTGTTGATATCTCACAGCCGTCAGCGAAAAGAATGGCCCGCAAAACCAGCAGAAATCGTCTCCCCCGCACAGTACTTCACCGCACAGCGGCGGACTGCTGGGCAACCTGAATGCCACCGCGACATCGACTGCCACATCCTCCGCATCGTCGGGCGCCCCGGTGGCCAGCGGCAGCAGTAGCCCCGAGGGTGCCAGCATTGTCGATGAGCAGACCCAGGCTGCGGTTCATTTGGCGGCCGCTGCCAACATCGCACTGCAACACCACCAGCAGCAACAACAGCACCCATTCCAGCAACAGACACAGCCTGAGATTGCAGAGCTGCAACAGCAGTTAAGCAGCAGCGTGGAGGCGCCTCAAAACCAGGAACTATCACAGTCAGCCGCCGCTGCCAACAATGCCTCACTCTCTTCGACATCCTCCTCGATAGAGGCGTCCACCTCCTCATCGTCATCGTCATCGGCGTCGTCCTCCTCGTCCTCGTCATCGTCATCGTCCTCGCCACCAGGCAGCTCGTCGGCTGGCGCATCTCTGTGCGATTCCGCGACGGTGGCCGCCGTGGCAGCTTCACAGTTTCTCACAACAATTGCCACTGCAATGGCGGCATCTGTGACGGCGGCGACTTCCGGCACGACCGGCAGCAGTTCACCCAACCTATCGCCAGCTCCGGCTGTCGCCAGTCCGGATATCGAGAGTGGCGATGCCCAGTTGCCTCCCAGCGATGACCTCCTTAGCTGCCCGGCCGCTGGGGGTGAACAGGAGCAGGATGCGAGCAGCAGCTCAGAAAGCGCCAGCAGTGAAGCGGACAAAGCGACGGCTAAAAAGGTATGTAAAAACTTTAATACGTTTGTTTAACTGAAAATATTTTATTTATTATTTACGGTTTGCTTCGATCAAATACAGGGTCTGGTGGACTACGAAAGCGATTCGGGCGAGGATGATTACGAAGAGGAAGAGGACTCTGAGGGGCCACAAGCACAAAAGCGCGCGCGTCTGGCATAGTTGACAGATGTTGAGCACAGCAGCAGCAGCAGCAGCAGCAGCAGCAGCAGCAGCAGTAGTAGCGGGGGCATCAATTATAAATTAGTACACACAACATAACAGAACACAACAACCAAACACACACCACAAACATACGGCAAACACAATTCGGACAGCGGAGGATCCATACACCAACGAACGTTAGGATTGCAACAGCAACAACATAGACATCGGAAACAGGCAGCAGATGATAGCACAGCAGTCACAGTGGTACGATGTAAGATTAAACAAGAAAAACAAAACCATTATTAAATTTTAGCATACATTTTTGTTTTAAAGAGGACGCAAAAGCAAAAACAAAACACCTAAAGTAAACAAGAAATTATAAACCTTACTTTACTAAATTAAACAACTACAACATATAAATATATATATACAATATATATATATTCGAAAAAATATATGCATATGAAAGAAACACAGAGATAACTACAACACTGAAGGCAGCATCCACGTGCAGAGATGCTGCTCGAGAGAGTTGGCAAAACAAACATTAACGAATCGAAACCAAAACAAAATGTATTTAGTAGTTAAGCCGGAACACACGTAGACCGCGGAGAAGAATTGGCATGAGGAGGCCGTGGAGATGCCGTCAGGTGGAAATTTGTATACAGTCAGCAGCATCATCCAGTTAACAGTTTCTGTCAAGTCGGCTGCTGTTCCGGCCAAACAAATGTTGCGTGGAAAAGAATTTTTGTGCAATAATTCGTTTTAGGTATTTTAAAGACAATTGCAATAATTACCTATATTAGCTGTATTATCTAGACTAAAATCCTCAATTACTTTTGAAAACGATTTCCTGCCAAAATCGCACTATCACACACATTTACAGCGTTGTCTTCAAGTACCACGAGGAGAGTGTTGCTTGTAAACATCGTTGTAATAATTCGCAAACAACGTAAATAATTGTAAATTATATTTAATTTCGAAATGGCAAACTATTTCCACTATTCCCTTTAAGGTTATGTGTACACAATCCTGTTGCAATTGTTTTTTTAAATACCAAGTAGAGCTCATGTTTGCCGACTTGACAAATTTTGTTAATCCTTTTGAGTTAGTCGTGGATATCACTGAACCTTGTATATAATTTAGTCAGTCTCTTTGCTCCCAATAAGTAACTGCCCAAGCACCATCCTCTGGCGATTTTACATTAAGAACAGACAATTGGACAGCCAACAAAGTTAATTTTTATGTCGAGGATATATTGGATTAACTTACTGCGAGTTCCTTTGGGGGAATCTTTTATGACAGAGCAACGCGTTGTCTGACTGTGTTTACAATTACAAACAATTGTTGGCGTTACCTTTGCATTATAAAACACACCACGCCACACAAACACACATCAATAAATAACTCTAATTATAACGATAACAAATAGAGCGTAATGTTAAACTAAAGCGGCGGGCAAACGAACATAAGCAAAAGCAAATAACAAACAATAGAGTAAAGTAAAATAATAGACTTCATACGGTTTTCCATTGTAAGTTCTTTTTCACACATACATAACTAATTATAATATATAATTTGAATTTAACGAACGAATGTAGTAGGGCTCACTAAGAACCACACACGCACACACACCCACATATGCTCGCTCAGCCACACCCACACAACGAGGAGACATCTGCAACAACCGCCACAAGTGACGGAGAGTAATAAAGTTATTTGTTAATAATCGGATTTTGCCATGTGCGTATGCGTATCCGCTGTACTACATTTATTTATTTTAGTGTTTAAAAGAAGTGTGCGAAATAAGCTAGAGCCGCCTGCCTCCTCTCACTGCTAACGGTTTCCCCCAGATCTTTTCCTTACTCCCGGCCTCCTTCCTTGTCAAGATCAGTCCACATAAAAATTTATATATGGGGAAAGACATACATATATCCTTCCAAGTTGTTGTTTTTGTTTGTTTGATTGAGCAACAATAACGCAGAGTGCATAAAAGAGAGGAAAGGAAAAGCATAAACGAAACTAAGATGAAAACACAAAGGAAAACGGAAACTAAAGTAAAAGTAAAGGTTAAAATAAAGGCGACAACACAACACTATATAGTTTATACATAGTATTTATATGAATCGTGTATTGTATATGATAATATGCTGTCTAATCCCCTAATCCTAACACACACACAAACACACAACATACCCATTACATCTATAATTTGAATATTTTATTTAGTTGTTTAAACATCCGTGCGTAAAAAGCGATCTATATATATATAACTCTATATATTATGATTATGAGTAAATTAAATAATAGTTTTTAATAGTTTTTAAACAGAAACAGAATGGCTAAGCTCTCCCAAGTGTGTTTTTATTCCGTATACGGTGTGTCCCCCCGGGTGGTTTTTTCAGTGTCATGGCAACCGTCGATTCAAGGACCAAACAAACGATTCCTGCCAAAACGTTGGCCAGAGTTGTTCCTAGTTAGTTAGTCACCCACTTGACCAGCAGCTGGACGAGAAAATGTCTGTGGAAGACTCTTGGGTGTTTGATTCGTTGGTGTGCTTCCTGCACGGCCCCATTTGGAACGCTCCTCTTCAGACATTCATCGAGCAAAAATCCTTAGGTGAGCATGACCACGTCATCCATCCAAGCACCGTGTGTAACCTCTGGCATTTGGTGCTCAGTCTTCGATCCCAACCAGCAGCTGGATGAGAACAACCCCGATATACTCCAGATCCATGAGGAATACAAGAATCTGGTTGATTACATGCTGGGCAGCTTTATGGAGGAGATGCATATATCGCCGGAGCAGTTTGAAATGGCCTGTCTCGAGGGCCGTCAGCAGGGGGGTCAGGGGCAGGGCGAGAATCCCTTTCAGTTCCACCAGGTGCTGTTCCAGCAGGTAAGTGGGGGAGGAGTCCTTGAGTCCGTAAGTTCTCCAAGTTTTTTTTTTTTGTAGATATGGGCTGCCAACGATTTGAAGATATTCATACGCATGATGACGCAACGCAATGTGGAGCTTCAGCTGCAGGCTCTTGATCTAATCGAGAAAAATCAATTGGCCCAAAGTGTCGGCGTCGGGGAAGGAGGCGAAGATGACCACAGTGCGGAGGTGGGCTCGGATCAGGGGTGGGTTTCGCTTAATTACATAAACTTTAGTTTAGTTTTATATCTTGTGTATGCTTGATATTGTTTTTAGTTTTCAAACCTTTAAAATTATTACATAACATCGTTTTGAATTTGCCTAAAACTCTGAAATCCAATAGGGACACCGCCTCGGAGGTGGAACAATTAATAGCCAAGACCGTCGCCGATGAGCTCGAGAGTCCAGAGGCTGCCCTCACTCCCGAACATGATCCCAGCCTGGATTCGGTCAACGATAAATTCCAGCGCCTGAACTTGTTCTTCGAGCAGGAGGACCAAGTGGATCCCAGCGACATGGTGTCGCGGCAGGAGTACTTGCGCCGACAGCGCGACAAGATTGTCGAGATCAAGAAGCAAACGCGTGCCAAGCAGCTGCAGGAGACAATGGCCCGGGGTACGCCGCATGCTCCCGAGGGAGCACGTCCCAGCTCCGCTTTGGTGGCCCAGCAGCTGTTGGAGAATGGAGGACGAACTACGGAGCTCTCGATGCCGGCTCCCCTGGAAAGTGAAGAGAACGCTGCCCTCCAATTGAGACGCAATCTGGCCAAGCGCCTGCGCAGCGAAGTTGTGGAACAGAAGTGAGCTGTGGTCTTCGTACCGTTTATTACAGATTCTCAGCCAGATAGATATATAAAGGGTGTGTCGCTGACTAGTTCAGTTGCTGGATAAGGTACAGGGTGTGTCTTACGTTCAAAGATAACATGCGCGTTGTTTTCACTCGCCCATGTCCACACCTAGCCGAAGCCTTATTCAGGGGTGGGCCAAGTGTGGGCATGGTCGAGCGAAACTACAATAGATTTCGGTAATTCTTTCCGACAAAATAAACAAATATTGCTGCTAGTGAAAAGTGTTGCTTAAAAAAAAAGGTGTAAAATGTAATTTGCTTTGGCTGCTGGTTCTCTACGTGGGTATGCGATCTCGCAGATACGACATGATGGCCTCGGTGCCCTTCATCAGTATCTGATGGCGGGGCTGTCGGAACGGATTTCCAACCAGTTCCAAGTGACTAAATTATGGAAATATAGCGGGGAAAACATAGATTTTTAAATATTTTTAGAGAAAGGTATTTGATTTAGAGATTGAAAATAACAGAACCTTCTTTGGTTGTCCCAAAAATCTAAAAAAAACACAGATAAGACTATGATGAGCTTGAAAGAACGTAGAAAGAAAGCTAAGCTAATTCAACAAGCGAAATGAAGAGACTCGAAGAATTTGTTTGATCAAGTTCCTATCGATACCTGTTATTTACGATCTCTGTTTTTCTCAAATAAGAACTGAACAACTTACGTTATTTTGGTTAGATTCCCCAGAGTGGGCGGTATTAAATCGATATCGTTATTGCGTAAATCCAATGTGTTCAATCGCGGCATGCTCTTTAATCCAGCAACATTCAACATCTTGATGTGATTCTCACTGGCCACGAGAATCTCCAGTCCTTGCAGCTCAAACACACCATTGGGAATGAACTCAAAACTGTTTTAGATATAGATTATAAGTTACGATCATAACCAGTGATCAATACCCACCGATTATTGGCAATGTTTAGTTCGCGTAGGGTGTTAAGGACACCGAATTCCTTGGGCAGATCACTCAACAGATTGTTGGACAGATTCAAGAACGTGATCCGCGTGAACTGCGATATAAACTGTGGCACATAACCGATGAGATTGTGAGACAGCACCAGTTCCGTGACCAAATCATGCATGTGCTGCAACCTGTAAAGTATATATGTATATACAGATCAGGATACTCCTGAGTATCCAGCTTGGGGAGAACCTACCCACTGGGCAAGGTGCTCAGCTGATTGCGGGCAAAGTCAACCACATGCACACCCTCATTCCTGGCAATTTGAAAAACCTGCTCAGGAACTTCGGTTAGTTCCTCCAAGTTGACAGCTAACGTACGTGTATGACGTAATTTGTACCTGAGGGATGGAAGGTATCGAGGGGATTAAGTATGAGAGTTATAGAAGCTATAGAAGCAACAAATTTGACTGTAGATCATGGAACTTGGTGATACACTACACCCAACGTGGATGCACAGCTTGCTGCAGCTGGTAATGATGCTTTTGTTGGTACGGATGCTGCTGCTGCTGTTGGTACATAACCCCACGACACTCTTGACTTTGCTGATGTTGCAGGGGAGGAGGACCCCTGGCCAAGCTAGGTTGATAGCTCTCGGGGTTGAACAGGTGACCCTGGGTTTGTCTATGATATATATAACCGTGAGGTGCTACCCCTCCATGATGTTGCTGGTGGTATTGACATGGACACTGATGTTGATATTGAAACTGGTGCTGCTGCTGCTGATAGCTGCTGCTGCGGCGTGGGATCTAGACTTCAAGCATTGCCCCAAGAAAATGTATACATACCTATCCGGATATTTGCTAGGTAGTTCACCATCGTCTGCTTGTCCACCACTCAAACGGGTAACACTGATGCCTGCCGCTGAAGTGGAGCCCACTACATCGGAGCCATCCTCCTTTGCCTTGGCCAGGGCTCGCTCGTGGAGCGTCTTTAAAATGCGTGTGGTTCCACACTGTATGATGTCGCGTCGGATCGTCTTTATGGGATTCCCATCAACCTGTAGGCTGATAAGGTGCGCCAACGAAGACAAGGTGACGGGCAGCATGCTAATCGTATTGTTCGACACATCCAGGCGATTCAGGTTGCGCAGCAGGCAGAGCTCATCGGGCAGCTCGGTGATCTTGTTGTCCCGCAGATCGAGGATCTTCAAATGTGGCAGGTTGCTGCACATGGCCTTTGGTACCGTCTGAATGGGTATAAACTTCAGCAACAGTTCTTAAAATTTTTCTTGTAATTACCATTATAAAATTATTGCTGGCATGCAGCTCGCTCAGGGCCTCATTTCCCTCGAAATTCGGCAGCTCTAAAATGTCATTGTGCTGCAAGTAAAGACACTCGAGCTTTCTCAACAGTCCCATATCCTCTGGTAAGCAGGTCAGATCGTTTTGCATTAAATCTAGCTTTTGCAAGGCTAAACAAAAAATAGTTTTAATCGGAATAAGAGAGTTTTTAGATGGAGACTTGGCTAACACTTACATCGCATATTAACAAGATCGGGCGGCAGCTCCTTGATGTGGTTATGGGGCAACAGGAGTGCTGTTAGACGTACCAGAAACCCAATGCCGCCGGGCAGAGATTGGATATTATTATGCCCGGCATCCTTTTATTGTTACATTTCGGTTAGCAAGCAGTTTGGTTAAAGGGAATTAATATATATATTTAAAGGCCACAACCAATTTTAAAAAAGTGAGATTGAAATTTGATTAACTCAACTCAGACAATTTTAATAATATTCTAAAATTAGTAATAATTTTTACCTCATTGCATAACTTACCAAAAACTCGAGCATGTGCAGGTCACTAATATCCGGATCGAGTTCGTTAAAGGCGTTGTAGGAGATGTTTAGATGGCGCAGCTCCGGTAAACTATAGGTCTCACGGGGAAGCTGGCTGAGCTTGTTGTGGCTCACATTTAGGCGCATCAGCTTCTCCAGCTTGCCGATCTCTGGCGGCAGCTCCACCAAAGCATTATCGTGCAACTACAAGCGAAAAAAATCTATATACTTTAAGACTCTTTGATTAAGATCTATTTTTCTCTCACTGTAAGCACGGTCAGCGATTGCTGTAGGTTCGCGATCTTGGGCGATATGTGCGTCAAGGTATTAGAGCTCAAGTCCAAGTTGGTCAATGGCACTTGATTCCACCAGGCATCCTCCTCCTTGATGGTCAGCTGTTCCAGGTTTACGGCCTTGCTGTCCGCATCCGCCTCGTTGATGTCGTACAGGCGCTCGGGCACTGAAACGAAAAGTGCCACGAAATCAATTAGAGAGCGCCTTTCCTCTGGCATTCACTACACTACAGGCTTCCGTCTTGGGCTGTGGCTGCTCGGTATCATCCAGTTCCAGGTCCAGCTCTAGCTCATCATCCGGATCCTCACTCTCCAGCTCATCTGCCGAGGAGGCCATCTGGAATTCGCGGATCTGGTAGTAGCGTCGCCTTCGCGGATAGGGACCGCACATGCAGAATGAGGTGAGCTGCTTCCTGGAGGACGCAATCTTGACCGGTCGAGGCGATGCGATGCGACAGCGTCGAGCTTACGGGCCGAACTGAACCGAACGATGACTGGGTCTGAGGACGCACCCCGGGGAACAGCACCTTTATGGATCGGCTGGAGGCGCGGATGCTGGCCAGTCAAGCGGCAAATATGTTCTATGCCTTTTTCGGCCTGACGCCAAGGTCAAGTTCGAGATCGCAATCGCGAGAGCGCCTCACATGAACTGGAACCACAAGGCACTGCTGTCGACAAGGCCGAAGGGGTTCCATTGTTCACACTGACGCCGCTGCTGATGATCTACTTTCGGCTTGGTCATAGACTTCCAACGATGCAGCTGCTCCTGGGTCACCACTGCTTGCGAGCAAGCCTCTCAATGTAGCTACTATATTTGTCTATTTATTATTCCCCTCAAACTCACCTTTGGATAATGCCTTGTTGGACAGATTCAGATTTCCCGTCTTTCGAGCTAGCTTCCACAGCTGCTGGGTGAGCACGGAGTCGTCTTCGTTCGTAGTCCTTTCGTGGAACACCGGCCGAAAGGAGCAGTTAAGTCTGGGCGAGCGGGCCATGGTCGTCGGTGTCTGTCGTTGACGCTGGGACGGAGCACAGCGAGGGATCCTACTAGCGGCGCCGCCCCTGGCGGCTGGACGCCCATTTCCGGGCAAATCGCTCATCTCGTTGGGACAGCCGTAGTGGGTGAAACAGGGTCTACCGTCGAAATCGCCGCCGAATGCTGAACCCTGGTCACATTCCTGGGATCCAACAAAAGTGCTAAAGTCGGTGTTCGCCGCTTGGCAGAAGCTTGCGGGGATGACAGGTAAGCAGTGCGTTAGAAAAGTCACCGGAATCGCATGTAAATTCGGGTTTCTCAGCTTATTTTGTGCGTCGTTGTTTTTTTCTGTTTTGTTTACTGTCAACAATCAGCTGGTCGTTGGCCGTTACCCAACACTGATATATTCTTTAGCTTATTTGCAACGGTAAATATTTTCAAAAAAGTTGTATTAGTAAGATTTTGATGTTGTGTTGAAACGGAAACATTCCATTAATTTGTTATGATCTGGGATATTTCACAAAATATTTTAACATTTAAATTTGTAACACATTTAAAAGTAATATAATTTATTATTGATAATTTAAAACGATTTGTTAATTAAAAATGTATCCATACGCAAAACAAATATAGTCCGTATACCATTTTAATCAAGTATTCTAAAATATTAATTTCAATAAACAAGGACTTGATAATTACATACATAAACTAATAAAAAGGGCCTGAACTTAAAACCATCTGTTAAATACTCTTTATTTAACCAATAAAGTTGGGGAACAATAAATTGATTGTCAAATTAAGCATTTCAATCACAGATTTCTACCCACAGCTGCAAGCGATTCAAAATTCAAGTCGATTTATAGACCCTAATGCGGCAATGTTTGAATACAATGCACCTGCTCTTGCCTCACATAATATATAAAATCTATTTACAGAAAGACATACATCTATGCTATATAGGAACAGGCATACAACGGTAATTGATTTGATCATGAACTTAAGTCTCTGCTGGGTGTTGAGCACTGCGTAAGCTACGAGCAGCTTAAAGGCTTGGACTTAGTATAAGTCGCTACTTACTTCATCGTCCCGTGACCAGATTTCCCTTCTCCTTCGCCGTTGGGGCTTCTGTGGGAGGCACGAAATACATATACAAGTGTACATAAGTGTATTACTTTAGAGCAAGGTCAGCCGCAAAAGTCAGTCACTGGGGTGTATTAGATTTCCCCGACTGACTGACTGCATCCACCAAGCTATCTGGCTGCTTCCCCAACTAACATCGGGCCTCTTGATGGGTGGGTGGTTGCCGAAGCGGCAAAAATGCTGAGCCACTTGTCTTCGCGGTGCCCCTTGCAATGGGTATCCAGTCTGGCAATGGGCTTGGAACAGGGGCCGTCGTCTACCGGCGTAGCTACGTCGGCGACTGTCAATCAAAATTATGAATAACGCTGCGAGCAGCGTACTGCCTAGGGTCAGTTGCCTCCAATTGGCTACCGCCCCCCAAGAACACCCCCCATCCAAATCACTGGCTCATGAGCCACCACCCCTCCCATCTAGGCGACAAGGTGAGAGCCCCTCGGAGCATTTGCCAGTTGTCATTTGGTTCCCATTGCAAGCGGACGGGCCACGTGGACTTGGATTTTGTTTGCTGGTCAAAGAAGAGCCCCCAGTACTTACTACACAATTTTCGCAATGGCAGCTGGTGTCTTCAAGAGCTTTATGCGCGATTTCTTTGCGGTGTGTTTCAAGCGTGGTTATTGATTAATAACTAAAATTTTTACAAAATTTGGCTAAAGGCTTCCAAAATAAAATAACCAAAAGCTGTGGCTGACAGGATTTGAAATGAAGCGTAGAGGGTCGTCGTTGTCGGTTAAGTAGAGTTTGTCAAGTGCAAGCAAATGTTTTAAGTGGAAAAGTTATTAGCGGTGGAGGAACTCAAACTTAAGATATAATTAAACTTTAAACAAAAGTGAACACATTTTAAGCTAACTCATTTTCTGTGTGTAATAAATAAGTCATTACATTCGGAATTTACCGTCGAGGTCCTTTAGAAAGCCGCTTCCAGCTGATGAAATATTTGAAATGCGTAGAAGCATGCCAGCCGACTGGATAATCCCTGCTAATCCCAAACAAAAATGCGGCCGACTTGGGCGGGCATTCGTCTAATCGAGGCTACTGCCAACGTTAAAACCTATTCCTTCCCCTTTATCCACCAGCTGAAATACGATGTCCAGCAGAGTGATCCACAATCGGAGCGAATCGATGGCAATGGCCGCCACTATCCCAACTGCTCCTCGGATGTTTGGTTGCGATCCTGCGAACGTGAGATTGTCGATCCCATCGAGGGTCATGTTAGCGGACATATACCTAGCTGGATAACGGGAAGCCTCCTACGAAATGGTCCCGGCAGCTGGAAGGTTGGCGATATGACCTTTGGCCACCTGTTTGATTGCTCAGCCTTGCTGCATAGATTTGCCATTAAGAACGGCCGTGTGACGTACCAGAATCGCTTTGTGGACACGGAAACATTGCGTAAGAATCGTGCTGCCCAGAGAATCGTGGTCACGGAGTTTGGAACGGCAGCCGTTCCGGATCCCTGTCACTCCATCTTTGACAGATTTGCGGCCATCTTCAGGCCGGACAGCGGCTCAGATAACTCAATGATTTCCATATATCCTTTTGGGGATCAGTATTACACGTTTACCGAGACGCCCTTCATGCATCGGTAGGTGGATTCTTTTGACTCTCAGAAAGTAGAAAAGTAAAAAAAGAGTATCTATAAAATTCTGTTCGATTCAGGATCAATCCCTGCACTTTGGCCACCGAGGCTCGGATCTGCACCACCGATTTTGTGGGCGTGGTAAACCACACCTCTCATCCGCACGTCCTGCCCAGCGGCACCGTCTACAATCTGGGCACTACAATGACCAGATCTGGGCCAGCTTACACGATCCTCTGCTTCCCCCATGGACGACAAATGTTCGAGGATGCCCATGTAGTGGCCACGTTGCCCTGCCGTTGGAAACTTCATCCCGGTTATATGCACACCTTCGGGTTAACGGATCACTACTTTGTGATAGTGGAGCAGCCGCTCTCCGTATCCCTCACGGAGTATGTAAAGGCCCAGGTCCAAGGACAGAATCTCTCTGCGTGTCTCAAATGGTTCGAAGACAGACCGACACTGTTTCACCTGATTGACAGGAGTTCGGGAAAACTGGTCCAGACCTACGAATCGGAGGCCTTCTTTTACCTGCACATCATCAACTGCTTTGAACTGGACGGCCATGTGGTAGTGGACATTTGCAGCTACAGGAATCCCGAGATGATAAACTGCATGTACCTGGAGGCCATTTCCAATATGCAATCGAATCCCAACTATGCCTCTCTCTTCCGGGGACGCCCCTTGAGATTTGTCCTACCCTTAGGTACAGTTCCTTCGCCTAGTTCCGAAAAACGGAACCTAGTAAGGTCCTTCTCGCTGGCAGGCCTGAGTCCTCCAAAGGCTAAACGAACTATGAAGCACTCGGCGTCTCAGTATGAAGACATCACTTACATGTCCACCAACGGCAGGCAGGAGACGCCGGTTGAGGAGAGTCCTACAGGATACGGAAAGACAGGACGCAATGTTGATGATAATATGATAAATCTGGTGACCTTGGAGGGTAGCGAAGCTGAGGCCTACCGAACCACCAGTGGCATCTTCTTGCGCCCGGAAATGCTTTGCAATTGGGGCTGCGAGACGCCCAGGATATACTACGAGCAGCATATGGGAAAGAACTATCGGTACTTTTACGCCATTAGCTCCGATGTGGATGCAGAAAATCCAGGAACTGTAAGTATCCCTAAGGATTTGCTTTAAATTCAATAAACGAAAGACCTTTCTTTTAAAGCTCATCAAGGTTGATGTGTGGAACAAGACCTGCCTTACTTGGTGCGAGGACAATGTCTATCCCAGCGAGCCCATCTTTGTACCCTCGCCAGAGCCAAAATCCGAGGACGATGGCGTCATACTGGCCTCCATGGTGGTGGGTGGCCTCAACGATCGCTACGTAGGTCTGATCGTGCTCTGTGCCAAAACCATGACAGAGCTGGGACGTTGTGACTTCCACACCAATGGACCAGTGCCCAAGTGCCTACATGGATGGTTTGCCCCCAACGCAATTTAGGATCGTGCCTCGACCTCGGTCCACACCCAGTATTACTCGTAGATGTAACCTAGAGTGCCTTTGTATTAACTTAAAACTTTGGATTTAAAATATTTGCAATAAACTCCTGCCACTTGCGCTGGAACACCCTGTTGATTTTCCGCCGCTCGTCTGAGGTGAGAATGGCGTACTTGATGGAGTTCAGGGCCAGCTGCTTGAGGAAGCGCAGATCCGCTTCCGCCGGAGCCAGGGCCATGAAGGCGTAGTAAAAATCGTAGCTAAGACCCTTGGCACCCCATACGCCCGGATCATCGGATGATATCACAATGGGGAAGTTCTCGGCAATCAGGAAGCTGGCCGGATGATTCCGCAGATCCCATACGAAGCCCAGGACCTGATTGGAGATGGGATTCACTTCGATGGCAATGTTGCGCTTCTTGATAGTGGACCACAGCTGCGGATGCTTGGGCAAGGCAAAGGCGTGTCCGATGCGCTTTGTGTTTAGCAGGATGGCATCCATCATGTTCCAGTCCGTTCGCCCGTTCCAATCTAAATGGTAAGTCCAAAAATTTATAAATGGATTGGTCGTCTTGGGAATCTTTGGAGTCTTACTTGTCTCGCCGGCGTGGAAGAAGTAGTTGGCCGTGCTGGGAAGATCGGACAGCTGGTTAACATACTTATTGAGTGGATCGCCTGTGTCCTCCTGGCCAATCATATCGAATCCTATCACAAAGTTCGGCTTGGCGTGGCTGCATAAAAAATTTTAAATTAAAAGGTATCATTATTGTTCTTGTTCTCAATTAAAGATACTTACTGCAATTGCTTGAATGTAGTTATACGCCTCAACATATCCTCCTCACTGGCCCGATTTCGCTTGGCATATATCACTTTCAGACCCACAAAGTCATGGTGCTTGGCCTTGAACTCCTCCACAATCCTCTCCAACTCGTTGGCCACCTCCAGGGTACTCAGAGTTCGATTGTTGTCGTCGTAGAGCTGCGGGAAGTTAAAGATTGTACAAGGTTTAGATTAAATGGAAAGGATTTATAGTTTTCTGGGAAGAATTATTATTAAGCTCTTCTAGTTTGAATAATTTTCTATATCCAAAAGTTAATATGGAAAAGCAGTCATGGCTTATAAACTTGACTGCAACAATCTATTACCGACCGGCGAAAGAGAGGCTCTAATCTCCGCGTAGATAATGTTATCCTCGCATAGCTCCTCCAGCAGGCGCTTGTGGTAGGCGCAGTATGTGGGTCTATATTTGTAGAGCCGATCGACGGTGGTGAAGATGTTCTCAAAGCGCTCCCATATCTTTTTCCGGTTTGGCAGCAGAGCTAGATATTTAAGATTCAAAATAACATTATACTGAAGTCAGGTCTTAGCCATTATCATCACCTTCTGGTCTGGGTCCCAGCATATTAATGTGCTTTTCCAGCTGGCGCTCGTACTTGGCCCGATCCTCGGCGTTAATACGCTCCGTGCACACATTCTGGACTTCGCTGTGGCACCCAGCCTGATCGTAAGTAAACACTAGCAGCCCGTCCACGTTGCGGCAGGTGTACAAATTGTTGGTGGTCGTTAGGTTGCCAATGATCCAACGCGAAGTAACCATACCCGTATTGTGGCCATGCAGAAAGGCGCCCTTCGGCATCTTCTGGATCAGCCGGAAGACCTCGCTCTGGCGCACGTACTGTCTGCCTTGGAAGAAGTGCATGGCCGGGGCATACTTCTCCGGCGTCTTGAGACCCTCGGCTATCTCTGCCCGCTTGGCATTCATCAGGATGCTGTTGGCCTTCGCCTCGTCGGAAGTCAGCCAGATGTTGCCTCCCAGCGAGGCCAGACGCTCGGCTTCCATGATCTGCTCCCTAAGCGTTTCATAAGCTGCAGGAAAAAAGGATTTTAACTACATTTTAAGAGTCAGAAAGGGAGAACATAATTAACCTAATTATTTGTTAGTTCTTGTAATTTTGTAGGAAGACATTTTTTAACGTGTTTATCTTTTAAAAATAGAACTTAAAATAGTACAATTTATTAAGCTTTTAAATTAGTATCCAAAAATCTGTTTTGTATAGCGGTAAACTAAGTTTAGTATTTTTAAAAGCATCCCTAGGTAAGCTTAAGCGTTCGCGCAACGGGCACACTATTCTGCAGTCAACAAAAACACAAATATAAACAATAAGTTTTGCATAAACTCCCTCCGAAAAAGCGAAAACAAATCCCACTGGCGCAGCACTACAGTTTTTAATCCAATTAAATGGAGGTGTAAGCATGGACTTTATAAAAATCCTGTCAAGAAACGTTGTTCTAAATGTTCAATTCCAGGAAAAGCTGTCACGATGTGCCAAATGGGTTCGGAATAATGCAATCCTACGATACGCTGTACTGTCAGGATGAGGAAGCTTTACATAAAGAGAATCAACTGGAAGAAGAAATTTACGACAACGACAGGGGAACTCGAAATAGATTCCAGCTCCTCGAGCAAGTGAAGAACGAGCCCATTGAAGACGACTTCCTGGTGAAAGATCACCTTCAGATCTTCAATCAGTCCTATCAAGTAAAGGAAGAAGATCTGAAAGATCACATTCAAAACGATTATCCTGTTCGTGAAGTCATATTTGATGTTAAGATTAATAACATGGAGGAGCAACATCCGTTCAAGTGTCCCCACTGTCCAAAGTCTTTTTTACAAAAAACGAAGCTTCAGCGACACATCAAGACGCACTCAGGTGAAAGACCATACACGTGTAGCTACTGCCAAGCGTCCTTTTCACGAAGCGAACACCTTCAGCGACACGTTCGGAAACACACAGGAGAGCGGCCCTACAGTTGTACCCTATGCCAGTCGGCCTTCACACGAAAGGAGCATTTACAACGCCATACACGGACGCACACCGGAGAACGGCCATACCAGTGTGATTATTGCCAGGAGTCATTTCTTAAAAAGGAACACCTCCAGCGGCATTCAAGGATCCACACAGGAGAACGTCCCTACCAGTGCAGTCATTGCCAGGAGTCATTTTCGCGGAGCGAACATCTTCAGCGACACATTCAAACCCACAAAGTAGGCGAATGACAGAATTTGTTCATTCAGTCTCTAGTTTTTGGAATCAGGCCAGGACTGTCCAGGATCCTGTCAAATTTGTTGACTAACTTTGCCTTTAAGATAAGTTTTCGAATAATTAGTTTTAAGGGAAAAATCAGCGAAATACAGTAAAGTATTTATACGAAACTTATGCAAATTGTAATTATGAAGATATTTATTTTTTACAGTCAAAGGTGTTGAATCTTTAAAATTGTCAAAAATTGCGAAAAGTTATTTTTTTAAGCTCTAAATTTAGTATGCAGATTTATTAACCTTTCGATTTTTGATTTATTGCAATGATCCTATGGCAAACTGGAGGGGTATACATATTTCGGCTTTCCGAAGTTAGTTTCCTTTCCTGTTCAATATATTTTCTCTTTAGTTTTCTATTTATTTTTATGAATTTAGAACTACGTATTTCTCATCTATTATATATAGATTTATTTACAGTTTTATAGAGTTTACACATTAAAAGCAAAAAACAATTTATTTGTCAAAGAGATCACAAAAGATCACACATAGCCACAGTCTAAACAGATAACAGGAGGGAATTTTTTTGAGACAGAAGTTAGGCAAGACTGCTTCTGATCTGTTGGTTATAGTTGAGCACTGAGTATCCTTGGAAACTTACGTATGTCCGCTGCCTGCAGGCTGCCCGGCAGCAGGATCATGAATCCCACCAGCAGCAGATCCAAAAGTAACATCACTCCGTGTATTCCCAGTTCCGTTTTAAAATATACGCCGTAATTATTCGATGCGCGTCTCTGGGCGGTCGCCAGCCAACTGATAAAGTCCGCCGTACGTACAAAACTGACCCGTATACGGCTTGTGCAATTTCCACTCTGATCATGATCTTGGACGCTGTGGGAGCAGCGGCAGGCAGTAGTTGCTGCTGCAGTTCAATGACGGAGATTAGTACGCTCCGGCATGGGGCGCGCGAAATGTTTGAATGCCCCCGGGTTTGGCACTTTCGTTGACACTGGCCGCCCCTCGGGTAATTTGCAAATAAATTTCATGACGTCGCATGGTCAGTGCCAAAATGCCCTACACAAAAGCGATCCTGTGCTTGCAAATGAATGAATCTCCAGAGGTAATGATAATCGCACTCGTACGTATAGGTCATCTAAGGAATCAACCAGGCCGACGGACACTATGCCTTTATCAGCACAGCTATATTTTTACACATATGTCAAAACATCGGGTATGCTGTAAGAATATTTTTTGCATATTGTTGACTAACCCAATTTGCTGTGTTTACCCGCCGAAATTATACTTGACATTGAACGTGAAATCGGGGTATCAGGGCATCGATTAAAAAGAACTACATTATTTATTGTTTAAAAGAAAGTTGGTCAAAAAAACATAAGCCAGGGGTATGGTAGCGCTTCCCCTAAACTTGAAACATTTATTTCTTTATTTTACATATTTTATATATATTTTTGTTGTCTTTAAACCGGAAAAAGAGTTCGAGGTCTTATTTAAAATTTTTATAAATTTAAGTTATCAGTGGCGTTGATATCAGGCATATCAGTTTGCCTTTCTATGGAACTCCTTGATCTGGGGAAGCTATAAAAATGTTACAGACTTTTATGATTATTATTAAGGTTACTGGATCTGGGAGCGGTTGTAGTATTACTGGGTTTCAGTCCAGCAAGACAAATGTACATAGTTTTATGGGTTTTTTTTGTAATATTATTTGAAAACCGAATATTTAAATTTAATTTCTTAAAGGCTCTTAACATAACGTATTAAATCTAAATCTAAATATTTTAAATGTTTTGCTTATTTGGAAAGCCCAAAAGGGGATAACAAGCCGAAGATTATTCGAGTATATATATATTCTGTTAAAACAAAATAGCTTTTAACAAAAACTAACAAATATTAAAATGAAAATTCTAGTATTCTAAATAAATACTTACATTTTCTAAATATTTCTTATTGTAGCTATATGTAATCATTATTATTATTTGCTTCACATTGGTGAATTTTCAAAGCTTTTTAAAAATATTTAAATAATCTAGAATTTACTCTATTTTCGTTGTTTTTGGCGTCCTTTCCTTTTCTTTAAACTTGTTGTTTAGCCGCAAAATAAAAATAAAACAACACACAAATCAACGTAAGGTGAATAAACGTACAATATTTAAAATAATTCTATAGGAGATTTATTAAAAAAATTTAATAATCAAAAAAGCAATAAACTAACATTACAAAACACTTACATGTCATTCCCCGAGCATCAAATTAAGTGCTCACCTTTTCTGGTTTGTAAGCGAGGATAATTGTCAGTTCTGCAATTACCGTAAATGTCGGTGGCTTCCAGGCAACTTTTTGGGGACCCGGAGATTTGGCGATGCCAAAGCCATCCGCGTCGGCCACTAGAACCAGCAAGCGTGTCCGCCAACGTCAGTGAAAATTTGCCAAAATAAAAATATACAAATAGTTAAAAATTAACAAGCGACGGGGCGCGCGCGCGCGCCTTCGTCATTTTAAATCACTTAATATGCAGGGGATGGCATTCAATCGTAGATACAAAAAAAGATACACAAACAATCCAATCCAGCCACTAGAATGAAATTATTTTGGGGGAGAGCGTTGTCAACCGTTAAGAGCCGCGTCTAATCTTTTAATGAGCTGGCTTCGCTGAATGATTGTGTCAAACAAAAACAAAATGATTGTTCAATGTTTTTCTTGGGCTGCCAGACCTGGGCGTGAACAGCCGCTTTCAGCAATGTGGTATCCACAGTTCTCGTCGGGCACTTCTGGCGTGCGGTCGCAAAAGAGAAAACACTTTCCTCACATTCCCCTTCAACAGTTCCCTAGTAAAATAAAAAACAAGTCAACGTGTCCAGTGTCGAGTCAATATTTGGTTAGTGAGCTCATTAGCTGGCCAGGACTAAAGCGACAGTTAAGGACCTTTGTCACCATGAAACGATTGCTGTTTCTGCTACTTCACCTGATTTCACATACGCTGATTCAGTCGCAACCCGCGCTAAGTACGTTAGACAAGGATTCAGAACGATTCTGAAGTGTTCAATATTTTTCAAAAATTTCCTAGGCTATGAGCAAGCACGCCAGGCAGTTCTAACGGCCGAGGAGGAGCTCATGACCGGTGGACACACATACCTGAGCACGCAGGAGGCCAAGGTGGATGACATCTTTATGGAATATAAGTTCGGAGAGCTCTCCCAAGGATTCCGGAATGCGGAGCAAAATGCAGCAGCTCTGCACTTCTTCAAGGCCAAGCCGCTGATCGATCGGAGTGTTGTCTTTAGCTTCCTGCAGAAGATGCCCAAGGGAGCGGTGCTGCATCTGCACAACACCGCCTCCGTGAGCTCCAAGTGGGTGGTCCAGGACATCTCCTATATGTCCGGTATGTTGCGTTGCACCACGGCCACGGGTCGCAGTGTCCTGACCTTCCGGCGGTTGCCAAAGGAGCACAAGTGTCAGTCCCAGTATGTCCTAGTGGCCGACGAGCGGCAAAATTCTGTCGACAGGCAGGTCTACGATAATAACTTCGAGCGACTGATCAATTTGTATACCCCAGTTCCGGAACGTGAGTCTGAGAAGGATCCTCCTTAGTTAGTGTCCTTTTTTAA
This sequence comes from Drosophila lini, assembly GCA_018905715.1. Classification (NCBI taxonomy): domain Eukaryota; kingdom Metazoa; phylum Arthropoda; class Insecta; order Diptera; family Drosophilidae; genus Drosophila; species Drosophila lini. Next base: position 48,884 of record JAEIIL010027389.1, read on the forward strand.
ATTGCATCCTGTTTCAGTGGAATATCCCACCATCACCCATGTTTGGGATCGCTTTCAGGACATGTTCGATGTACTCGGAGATGCCCTTAGCTACTTGCCAGCCTTTCGAGCCTATCACTGGCAGATGCTCGAGGAGCTCTATAACGACAATTTGATGTACGCGGAGATCCGCACCAGCTGTAAAAAGGTTAATAGTGGTTTCACTGGATTTAAAATATAAACAACTTTTAACTTGAGTTACTGTATCAATTCAGCTTTATGATGCCAGTGGACGAACTTTTCCCCGCGAACGAACCATCCGGGAGCTGTATGCCTTAAACAACAAGTTCACCCAGTTACATCCGGATTTCCTAGGCATGAAAATCATCTTCGCCGTGTATCGGGGCTACGAACTGGATCAGCTTAGGGAGACCATAGCGGAATTTAATCAAATCCAGTAAGTAAATGGGAATTTCTTATTTTCAAGAACTGTAGTTCGAATCTTTACAGCGAAATGTACCCGAACTTTGTGGTTGGATTTGATTTGGTGGGTCAGGAGGACAAGGGTAAACCATTGTATACTCTGTTGCCTGCCTTGAGGGATTTGCCGTCCACAGCTCGCCTATTTCTGCACGGCGGAGAGACAAGTAAGTGGAACGCCTCCACTTTCCATATTAAACTCAAGCATATATACTTCCTCTTCAGATTGGTTTGGTTCCTCCACGGACATTAATCTCCTGGACGCTCTACTGCTTAATACCACACGCATTGGCCATGGGTATGCTCTGGCCAAACATCCCATTCTACTGAACGCCGTCAAGACCCGCCATATTGCCGTGGAGGTGAGTCCCATCTCGAATCAGGTGCTGCATCTGGTTTGGGATATGCGTAACCATCCGGGGGCCCAGTACTTGGCACTGGATGTACCTGTGGTGATATGCAGCGATGATCCTGGGTTTTGGAATGCCAAGGGGCTCAGCTATGACTTTTACTATGCCATTATGAGTCTGGCTCCCAACAATGCTGGTCTGAAGATTCTCAAGACTCTGGTTTGGAACTCGTTGAAGTACTCCACACTGACGAAGGAGGAGAAGTCGCGGGCTTTTAAAATCCTGGAGCTAAGCTGGACACGTTTCATGGAGAAGGTTCTGCAGGGCAACGTCTTTTGAATAAAAAGTCCTGGTGATTTAAAATTTAGTAATTGTTTATCTAGAAAAGGTTTTATTCATTTTCTTTGGAAACTGTTAGTTGTCTTAAGAATTGTTCGCAGCTTTCCAGGATTTGTAGATAGGCCGTATGGAAGCCTCCCATGCCTTGACTCTGTGAAATCGAAGTTACTTATAAGTTACTTTGTAAAATTAGGTTTTTTTCTGATATTACAAAATATGGATCCTGGATAATTTCGTCCTCTTTGCGACCTATGTAGCTGCCCAAGAGTTGAATTTTGCTTTTGGGTGGAGCCTCCAGCCTTGAGGCCATGTTTTGAAGTTCTATCAAGTTGCTGGTGTCCATAGCCAGGATGTAATCAAAGACCATAAAGTCCTGTGGTGTTATCTAAGGAAAAATACCTCAAGATGACAAGGTGTTAAGGGGTTTTCCTGGAACAACTTACCAAACGACCCAAGTGCTTAGTTTTAAGACCATGCTGCTTCAATACGTTCTGGGTTCGTGGGTTTGGCTCTACTCCCACATTCCAATCCCTAAGCCCAGCACTGTCCACATGCCAGTCCTGAAGATTTTTCTTCAAAATTAAATGGCTAAGGATGGCCGCGGCCATGGGAGAGCGGCAGGTGTTGCCTTTACAGAAATAAAAATAATGTATTTAAGGTTTGTAAATATTAGTTTTTATTTGTTAAACAACTTACCAATGCACACAAAGAGAACCTTCATATTCAGTGTTAAGAACTGCAAGTTCCGGCTACTGCTGCTGCTGATTCATTTAAGAACATTAAAACCAGTTCACGCTTTTCTACCAGACATTTATTAATTTAAATCACAAAGTATAATTCTCTATAACATTCAATTTTGAAGCCGCTCTTTCATAAAGGCGGCACAGGCCACTACACACTGCTGATAGGCGGTCTCGAAGCCCTCAGCTCCACGTTCCTGGAATGTCACAGAAAGGTCAAGTTCATATACATATGAAGGTCACGTTCCCGTTAAATCACAGCCTACTTACATAGTACGGATCCTCAATGATGCGGTTCTTCTTGTCCAGACCAAAGTCGCCCAGCATTAGCAGCTCCGCCTTGGAGCCCTTGGGCGCCAGGCGTCGAAGCTCGCTCATGTTGTCCTCGTCCATGCCGAAGATGTAGTCGAACTCGTTAAAGTCCTGCTTGCGGATCTGGCGCACAATGTGAGTGCACTTTAGGTCGTGCTGCTTCAGCGTGCTAATGGCCCGCGGATCCGCCCGGTTGCCCACATGCCAGGATCCAATGGCGGCGCTGTCCACCTCCACATCTGAAACCTTTGCCTTGGCCAGCGTATCCACCATTACCACCTCGGCGATGGGCGAGCGGCAGATGTTGCCTGGAAAATGAAATGAGTTGTGGTTGGGTTTCCAAGGCTCGAGAAGGATTCAATTTTTTTAATTACCCAAACAAATCATAAGTATTTTCTGCACCATCTTTCTGAAAACAATTTACAAGAATTTTACCGGCTGATGAACGAGGGCTACCGATGCTCCAGCCCTGGTTTTACCGTCAGCTGTCCGCCTTAACCCCTAAGCGGTCTCACGGGGTTCGTTTACCAAATTTGCTCCAGGCGCGCTTGCTCCAAGAATTTTTGGCACGCTATGTTGCACTTTTGGTATATCTTTTCGAACGGTGCATCGCCCACAGTCTGGCCAAAATTATTTATAAAATAGTTTATTTAATTAATTATAAAAAAAGAATCAATAAGTCTGATATTATGGTCATTAATAGTTCTTTGGCTTAATTTTGAAGTAGTTATTAATATATTCAGGGAATAACAGCAATGTATAGAGTCTTTTTAATATCATATAACAGCTCTAATATTAAGCATAAGTATATTAAAATGAATAATACCCATTCGAATTTGTTTAAGAGTAAAAACAACAGCCTAAGATTATGCTACATGAAAAAGCATCGGCAATATTTTATGTAAACCAATAATAAAATATTAAAACAACTATTAATAAGCTAAAAGCCTCAAGAAAAATAAAAATAATATAGAAAGCCAAAGTTATTAGAACAACAATGAAACATATATCAATTTAGCAATAATTGGATCGATGTTGAAGATTATTTATTATCCATTTATAGGGCTATGTAGGGATCTTTAGAGGAAAATATATATTTGTGGTGTGTTCTTTTTATTTTAATATTTTTCTAAAAATATTCCGATCATTTCAACGAAACCATAAATCTCGCTGAATTCTATTTTTGTATTTTAACTTACATAATAGGGATCTTCAATAATACGATCGTCTGGTTTAAGTCCAAAGTTTCCCAGTAAAAGCACTTTGGCTTTGGCATTATCCGGTGCCATACGTTTCAGCGCAGCCAGATTGCTCCTATCCATGCCAAAGATATAGTCAAACTTCCTAAAATCGTCAGTGGTCAAAACCCTGGCATAACCAATGTAGCTTATGTTGTGCTTGGCCAGGACACTCAAAGCTCGCTCATCCGGCATGCTACCCGAGTGCCAGCCTTCGATCGCTGCGCTCTCCACGTGCCACTCGTTCTGCAGGCCCGCCTTGACAATGACCTCACCCATAACCGCTTCGGCGATGGGGGAGCGGCAAATATTTCCTATGGGAGTGGTAGTTCCATTTGCATATTAATTAACGAAATTCATGCAGGGATTATCCTAAGTGTATACACACCCACGCTGACCATCAGCACACTGCTCTTTTGCGATCTCTTGCCCATGGCATAGCTCAGGGGTTGGGTGTTTTGGGGTTGACTCTGGGATCTTGGGAGGGAAGATTTTTATTTTATATAAAAAAGTGTATATAATGTGAGAGAGGAACGTTAATTTTTACGGTAATATGATTTTTAATACCTAAGCTAACTAGATTTATATGTAAAAGATCATTAATTTATTATATTTTTTTTTGTAATCTTTTGAGATGTACGGTGATTTAATTAAGTTGGGAAAACCATATTTTAGGCCTGAAAAATAAAAAATCGGAGTCCTGTGTAAACATTTGAATTATATAAACATTTTCAAAATCGGTCTAAGACCAAGTCATCACTTGAGCAGACAACCTGAAATTCAGCCGTTATACTTTGTCAAGTGGTGCCTGCCTGGATAGATCACACCTCCGGCACTTCCGGCTGCTGCAGCACCACATCCTGTTTACCCACTATGCGTATTTACCCCGAAACTGACTAAAAACTGCGCTCAAAGCAACTTCAACTATTAACATTTAATTAAAGTTCATTTGCCGAGGACAGACGAGGTCACTACCACCGACGCCCAGCCTTGGGACAAGCCACCTGCTGCCTGGGTAAAACTTTTGCCAAGTGGAATGAAGAGGTGATGAGCTCTGGTCTCGGTCTCGGTCGGTTCTCCCACTGTACTCCTACTTTTAATTTTTGTTTCGTCTTGTATATGTAGGGATTGCATCTCCAGCAGCTGCTCCACCGTCCCAAAGGACCGGGCTGGGCGGAAACTAAGAGCAGGTGACCAGCTCTGGCAGAGAAATATAAAGTTGCTTTTAGAATAAATTCGGTTTGTTTTTGAGTTTTATGCAAATTGTATACAACCATCGGAGCAAACAAAAGCCAGACGTTGTATATGTGCATAAGCTTTGCCGGGTTGCTGTAGTTGTTGGGGGCGGCTTTGATGGCATCAAAGTGAGCTTGTCGTTGTGCAGACAAATGTTACGTACTCTCGTCACACTCTTACATATGCAAATGTCCTCAGCCGGCGCTGCTGGTGCTGGTGCTGCAGTGCGTCCTCCACAATTGACAATTGTTGAAAATGCAAATGGAAATGGAAATGGAAATGCCAAGACATGTGCCCAACAGCAACACCAGCAATTCAGCAAACCATGCATATGCCTCCGCAGAGGAGGAGGGCAGAGGTGAAGACAAATGCAAAGGCGTTGTCACTGCTATCATCATCCGGCGACGACATCTCCTCAGATAAGATAAACGATGGCTGAGTCAACACTGCAACCACTGTGACTCAGGGAAGGGCATTTAGTCAGAGAAAATGTGTAAATCACCATTAACTGGCCTTAAATCAACAACCTAAAGGATCACAGATGCCTCAAAATTTGTTACAGGTTACAAAGCAGCCCAAAAATTTGTTACGAAAGGTAACATTTACATACTGCTTAAACTATTACTATTTTATGAAGGATGCCAAGGATTCCACCATCTAAGAAATTATTAATTTAAAAGCAAATTCCCGCCACAAAATATTACAAAATCGGTCAACCAAAACTCCTCACAGTGTATGTGGGATAGGTCAGTGTAAATAAATGAATACCTCATTCGTAGCCGCACCGCAGGCCGAAATAAATGCTCAAGTGCAAATGAGGTAAGTGACAAAGGGGCTCGTAACAATCATAACCTCTTTGGCACCTCCCCCTATACCTACCTAGATTCCTGACCGTCCCTCGGTTGAGCAGTTGACAGTCGAGAGCAAACATGTCCGAGAAGAACATCCATTTTGCATTTGGCAAATGAAAAGCGGAAAAGCTGACGTACTACTAGCTGGCAGACAGCCTGTCTATGCACTGCGCGCTATCTCTATCCAGCTGTATCCGCCTGTACCTCTTTGTATCTTGTATCCGTATCTCTGACTCAGTCTGCCTTTTGCAGCTTCATCAAATATTTAGCGCCAGGCAGGCGTCGTCTTGCTCTCAGGGGGAGTGGGAGCGGCTGGGAGGAGCGGCGGGTCGTACAAATAAGCGCATTCATTGTGCTCGTTCAGTGTAAATACGAAACGGACGTAGCACTGCTTGGAAAATAACAACTTTGAAAACTTTGGGGGCCAGTCACGACTGGGGGATACTGTTAGAGGATGTGACGTACTTTTCATAAGATATCTCATTTCACAAACATTAAAATTTTTATACGTACTTAAAATTTTTTTTAACAATATGAACTGGCATGGTAAAGTTATAAACAAGGATCCCACACAGTATAGCAAATGAATTTGCAATCAATTGTAAAATATTTCAAAAATATGCAATGAAATATCTTATTTCTTAAATGGTTTCTTCTTTTTAATATAAATATCAATATCTTGGGAGTCTTAAGTTTTGTTTTTTTAAAGTACTTAATCTTATATTTCTAAATCCTTTGTTAGGATTGCTCATAAGTTTACCCAAACACCTCCGTATTTCCATTAATTTCTGAAATAGATTTTCCATATTATTACTATTTGCATAATAACTATTTTATATCTGTAATAAATATGCATAATTTCTGAGCTTCGTGTCTGAAGCGCCCCAATTACCGTGCTCAAAACTAATAAATAAAACAAACTTTAATGGCATTGCTTGGAGTCTTCGTTTATTTGTTAACTCAACTGTCCTCCCACACACCCGATGCTAGGCGGAATATACCCCTGCAGCAGATGATATTAACTATATAGAGAGACGGGAAAACTACCCTGCAATGTATTGGGGGTGGACCTAGCAGTGCCAACGACCAGGGATAGCAACACCAACAACAACAACATCATCCGCCGGCACAGCCAAAAAGCCGGCAACAACAAACCGCTGTCATACTGGCAACATGTGGCTAACGTGTCAGCGTCGATGTTGCTAGCATGCAGTCGTGCTGGCAACATTTATTGCAGTTGTGAGAGACTCATTGTGGGACGAACGACCACTTTTTGTGCATTAATTATTAACTTTAAAAAACGAAATATTATTTTTAGGTTATTTTTTTTTAATCAAATTATTTTCGGATTTAATTGTTTTTATGTAAATATTTTTGTTTATAATATAAATTACTTTTGCAAAATATTAGAATTGTGTAAACTGTATCGTTTTACATATATATTTTCAGATTAAACCACAGTATTGTTTTTTTATGGTGTAGGATGCAGGTTTCTATTATTATACACTCTCTTTTTCTAGGAAACTAACAGAAACAACCGAATTTCAGACGAAATAACTTGGAAATGCTCAGATTTAGTATTCCGTTATCCCATTCTTAAGGTGGGGAGAGCAGGACTTAATTTGTGGCTAAATTTTAATATTGAAATGGACCACAAATGTACACTATTTTTAGAGTTACTTTGTCCATTTATAAAGTTTAAGCCCACAAACATATAAAAATGGGTTCTGGCCAGAAAAGGTAGGCGTTCGCCCCATAGTGCGACTCTTGAAACCCTCTGTGTGTGTGTGTGTTTTTCAATGTATCTCGTTGCAACTTGTATATACACAAGTATAATGTTGCCAGCAACATTGACGCGTTTTGAAAAACTTGTTTTCAACGTAGTTGGGTTTAGTTTACTTTTTGACGGCAACGCAGGTGGATGCGGGAGCGGGTATTAAAGCAGACGCGATTCGAAACGTAAACGGACCGCGTTATAAAAATATACACCAACAACAACATAGCTTCAGTGTTTGTCTTTAGTTTTATAGCGCGCGCGTCGCGTCAGGTAGTTTTCACAACGATATACATATATATATTTTTTGTATTTCGCCTCACGGGCGATTTTATGGCTGACAAAACCGTCGAGCGTGTAAAGGTTGTTAGCAGCAGCGCGCTGTGTACTGTATTCTGCGTGAAAAGTGCTAGTGGCAGAGATTCAGTGTTTACCCGCGCCGGGATTACTCATCGCATCATCCATCTCAATCGTGCGACGAGCAGCGCCAGCAACTCCACTTTGGTGGTTTCTCCGCTGGCTTTACAGGCACAACTTTACAAAGTCCCGAAACCAGTATCTCAGCCAATGTATCTGTAAGATACGAGAGAGGCAGGCCAGGCCACATATTGGAATTTACTTAACACGTATGCAACGCACCAACACCAACACCAACAACAGCGGCAGCACACCGCATCTTGGATCGCCGTCGTAGCCATCGTCTATTGGATTTTGGACACTACTCACGCACATCCCAGGGTAGGTAGTCTCGTTCTGATCTGTGTCCCTTCCCAGGAAAACCTCTCGCACACAGACACTTGTCCAGCTGCATTTGCTTTTCCACCCTCGATGTACGTTGGCTAATGAATCCGACCTGCCTCTGCTGCTACCTGTCCCCTCGCACTGACCCCGGTCGGTCGGTTGGTCGGTTGGTTTTCCCATTAGCCGCTAGAAGATTTCACTGCACATATCGAAAGCTGCGGCTATTTATAAATGCCCTGCTCGGGGAGCCCGGTCCGACCCGGCTTACGCGCCGTGCGTTACGGGCTCCCTGGCCTGGCCCAGGCTCTCGGAACCGGTTTCAGGAGTATCGCGCTACCTTTCCCCGCCCGCCCATATCCCATATATACCATGCCATATCCCATGTCCCATCCGATGTCTGGCGGGGCCCAACCATCAATTCAATTTCTACTGGCTGAGTGAGTTTTTAACTCTCAGTAAATGACACGGTGAAAAATATAGAAGATCACTTGGATTCTATATTTTAAAGATTAATCAAATATCTCAATTTAGAATTTAGTTAAGTTAAATTGAAGTCACAGTTGATTTAGGGTTATATTATTATTTAGATTCTTTGTCATTAAATTTGTTCAGACTCTCAAGATCCATTATCCCCTTCTGGAATCAATCTTTAAACCATCAATCAAGTTCAGTAAAGTATTTTTCTCCGTGCAGAAGAATCTCCAGGTCGAGCATCTTCGCTTCCACCTCTGGAGCTGGTTTCGAGCTGTTTTCGAGCTGTTTTCTTTTCCCTCGCTTTGTTTTCTTTTCTTGCGCTTCGTTTCGTTTTCGTTTTTTACTATTTGCCAATCGTGTTGATCATGATCATGATCACGTTGCTGCTGAATCTGATGCTGTGGCTTATTGCCGCCAAGATTTGTTGTACTTTTTTTTTTGTTGTGTTTGCGCCACTAAAGAAGGTGCATGGCCTTATTTACCCAGTTTCCAAATCGCTCACCGATTTGTGCTTATTCTTCTCCTACGTCTCTCTACGTCCAAGGTATTTGCTGAATCACACACGGCCTGTGGATCATTTGAATTTGTTAGCCAGGCAGGCAGTCACTGGAATGGGAATCGGAATCGGGTTTGCGGAGTCACACCCAGCACGGCGGGCTGGGCAAGTATCCCGCTCCGGATTTGACTCACGGCCAAACAATGCGACATGCGGAGAGGGAATTGTTGCGGGTCTGCCGCTGGCACGACAAAGAGAAAAATCAAAATGCAAAACTTGTTGCTAATAAACAACAATTACAACAACAAAAACAAGTTCAGCTAACCACAAATATGCTGGCAGCCAACTCTGTAGAGTGGAGTCGTTGCCCAGGAGCTCCGCGCACCAAAACAAGTCGCAGTCGCTGTTGCTGCTGCTGTCACACTAGCCAGCAGCAACACCAAGAGCAACAGCACCAATTTGTTGTTGATGCACAGACAAAAAAAAAAAGAAGAAACCATTGTATCAACAAATCGTGTTAAATAGTTAATTTCTTTTTGAAGAGAACTTATTCTTTACAAGGTATTCTTTTAAGGCTTTGATGCTTGAAAGCACGAATGGACAGCAATTGTTATAAAGAGCTCAGCTATGAAATATCTTGTAGTTTGTAGCTCGTATAAAATTACTCAGCTTCCAAGTATAAAATCACAAACCCAGAAGAATTATTTATAATATATTCCAAACGAAATTAGGTTCTTTAAAATCTATCCAATAACTTTTTCCCAGTGCATGCATACTTTTTGTGTCCCCATGTTAAGACCATATAGAAAAAGCAGCCAAGTGGCCAGCTGCCTCAGCCAGCTCTCTTCTGGTAGAAAGACCAAAGACCAGAGAAAACGCTGTAGCTGCGACAGCCATAACTGTGTCAGTGTGCAACTGGAAGAGGTCCAAGCCTATTAAGCTCGCTGGCTTAAGATCGGCCGATGTTAGGAGGTGGTAATGCCTCCCAGGCGATTAAGTGTAATTAATGCCGACAGGTGTCGCAGAATTGGCGCAAGCTCAAAGAGACTGCGATGCCGACCTAATTGGCTCCTCCAATTAGGAGAGGCAGAGGCCTCCTGTGACCGCACTTACGCCTCAAAAGGCAACGTATAAATTAGGTGCTCATTTTATTCACGTGATTAGCATGTGGACCGCTTCCGATCGTTGGCACTCCCATTCCATTCATCTAGAATTCTACATCTCTTCCTGGCTGCGGCGCACGCAGCGTGCCACCTTGCGCTTGAACTCCTTGAAGTCCTCACGCCACTCCTTGGCCGCGTCCACGTTGGCAGCAGACTCATCGTTGGGGTCGGTCAGCATCGAGATCACCGAGAGGAGGATCGTCTCGACGGTGTGAACCGGGAGCCAGCGCTCCTCGGCCTTCTCATAGCCCCACTTGTCATCGCCCGGCTCGTGGAGGATCGAGATGCAGACGTCGCCGGACTTGTCAATATTCGGATGCCAGATCTCCGTTATGAACTTCATGCGCGGCGGACGCAACGGGTACTCCTTGGGGAAGATGAGGTGGGCCTTGAAGCACCCGCCCTCGTAGAGGGTGTCGGGCGGGCCGATGATCACCACCTCCCACTTGAAGATGTCCGTGTCGCTGACCAGGCCGGCGGAGAAGCCCTCGACCGGATTGAGCTGCAGCTCGGCGAGCTGTCGATTGAGCAGTAGCGATGCTTGCAGTTCGGACATGTCACTGGGCTGCAGTCAGATGAATGAAGATCGTGGTGGAGGTGGCAGTAAAGAGGTGGTTCTACTTACTGGAATTTTGTTCAAAAATTTTCGAGTCTCTTTCTGGTTATCTATTACAGCTGCTGAACTACGCCGAATGCTACCTACTACTGCCATTAGGCAGACAGTGACAGGTCAGGCACTGGCATCTGGCTCTGGAATGGGGCTTAAAATATCATTATTTCTATGAAGTTAAAATAAATTACTATTACTAGGTCTCTAATCATCTTTAAGCTCACAGAAATGTTCCTCTTTGAACAGGAATGCCTAAAGGCCTGAAGAGATCAATCCGCAAAAGCCAGATTCCGGAATGCCTGCTGCAATCTCTTTGCAGAAGTACAGCATCCCTTTGAATGGCTTTGTATAGAAACTATCTCCATAGAAATCCTCTTAAAAGCAACTTGAAAGTTCCCATTATGAGCGCTTTTGCTCTTGGTCCGGAATGGGTCCGAGGAAAGTCAGTCGTCCTCCTGCCTTTCCCCCCATTACATGCAATTACTTGGCCGTAGCTAATGCCACTGTTACTTCTTTTCCTTTTCCAATTTTTTTTTTTTGTTGCTTTTGCCAAGCTGGCTGAATGGAAATTATGATGGCCGCCACATTGTTGCCGTTGGTTTTGGCTTTCGTAATTGCGCACAAATGTTGGCACAGAGTTTTCTGGCCTGCAACTTCGACCACGACATGTGGCTGCGGTGCCCCTGCTCTTGCATCTATCGGGTTTTCCCTTGCCTCCCCCCCTCCTCAAAAACTCTGCCAATTGCATTTTGCTGGCATTTTGAAATCCCGCCAGCTCGATGTCCCCCCCTCACTCTCTATGGGGAGATCGGACTATCACTAACTGAAATTATGTTGCCGCAAATGTGTGAATTGTTAATGTCTCGTTGCCAGCTTGCCTGGGGAATACTGCATATATTGTGCCTTCTATAGTTGACTGACTTTTGAAGCACTTAAAAAAATAATGTAATATGTAAGGTTTAGGATTCTATAGAATTCTATGTAGAATTTAACATCAAACGGAGTCAAGTTTGCGTACCTGTAAGATACATTAAAAGTCCCTTGCGAATGCAACTAATTATATTTTAAACAATACCCATGAGTGGTGGCGATACATCGATGCTTCACATAAGCTTTGAACTTTATTGTTTAACAACTCCATTGTTTATAATCGAATTAAACGAACCTTTTAGTTTGTGCAGTGTAGTAACGCGCATTTCGGCATTGCCGGTTTTTCAAGTTTTCCATGCAACGCGTTTTCACAAAAAAATTCCAAACAGCGTTTGCTGTTAGTTGTTGTAATAATATTTACCTAGCATTGCTATTGCTATTGCTGCAACAGCAAGAGCGGGAACATGTGCGGAGTTCTTCTAACAGAACCAAGTCGGATTCGAAATTTTGCTAAATTATCCAGCACATGCCGGGCGGAGGAAAACATGTTTGGCCAGCTAGCAGCACATAAGACTGACAGCTGCTGCTCGGCCGGTTCTCTCATTCTTTCCATATCTCCAACTCCATCGGCATCGCCAGCTCGCGGCCTCCGTTGCCCACTCCGCCCTGCCCATTTAAGTGCCACATGTCGGAGACGTTCCGCCAGATCCCGCAGGGAAAGCGATATGACAGCTGCAGCCGGGAACTCACACGTGCCACAACGCGACTCCGAGTTAGAAGCGATTTTACACTGACTTTACAATTGAGTTTCGAAATCACAGCAAGATGTGTATAATTATTAAAATGATAATGAAGAAGTGAGTGTTAATTTTATGATGATAGGTTTAATACTCTCGGGAAAAAATGTTGATTACAATTTTAAAATATATGAATAATGAGTACAAAGAGAAAGCAAAATAATATCTTTATTTTCAATTATGTATTAATTTATGTCAAAAAAAAATCTTAGATAAAGGAATAACAATTAAAGATTCGTATAATTTATTCAAACACATCATTGTTCAAATAATTTATAGACTGTTTATTGACAAATATATTGCTGTTTAAATTAAGACTATAAAATCGAGATCGAATCAATGCCCCTTTCATTATGATTATATGAATTGGGATCTCCTTGAAATTTCCATAAATCTTTTGATTTTGTTTTAATAATTTACGTTTTGTTAAGATCTTTAATTTTTCTTCAAGAAATTGATACATTTTCCTATTGAATCCAAGGAAATATGAACTTAAATATCCTTCTAAGATTCCCCTAAAATTTGTCTTATTTCTTTCTGTGTGGAAAATTGTCGCTCTCGTGCTCATCGCCTGTGATAAAGTGCCGGCATTTCAACTCATTTCGGATCACTTTGTTGAATTGATTTTCAATATTCATTAAGACGCCCCCACACACAGCCAAACACACATCACACATTGCCGCGGGTTCGTTGCCTTGGCAGTGGTAGCGATTAATACAGGGGTGGGTGGCTGCAGTTCATCTGTTTGTGCCGGGTTTCCCTCAGTTTTTGGGTGGGCGTGGCCCGGTTGCATGCGACAATTGCACTTCCGGCAACAACACCAGCACACACACACTCTCCACTCCTTAATACTCCCCGACATTGCTCTGCCATTTTCTCTCTGCGCTCAAACGATTCTCGGTTTGGAAAAATTCTCGTTTCTGTTTTTTTTTCTCTGTTTTTGGGTTTGGCCTGTGCTTCGAAGAGGAGCAGGTGCTCTTACCGGCTGCGTGCCTCAAATTGCTGGCGCATGTTGCGTCCATCAAACAGCTGACGGCGTCGATCAATTGAAATTGCTTTTTCGCTTTCCACCATCGCCCGCCCTTCGATGTTGCATCGCTGCTGCCGTGTTGCTGCGGTTGGCTCTTGTCGCTCTGTGATGACTTCCTGGAACTAATGACTGATGAATCGTCTTGGGAGTCGTTCATAAAATAGAAAAATTAATAGCTGAGGTTCTTTGAAATCAAAGCTGTGCTAAGACTTGAGTCTATTTCTTACTGAAAACAAGATAGAAGTGAGAAACATTTGTGTTCTAAATTTTCTTTTTGAAAACACATAAAAATTAAAACTTATCATGTAAAGAGCGCCTCTCTCTGCGCTTCTCATAAATTCAACTTAAGTGAGTGACCAACTGGATTTTAGTGCTTTATTGGCCCTCTGAGTTATGCACTGCCCCCCGAGAACACAATTTTCAATTGCATGCAGAAATATGAGCAGGAATTGCTCTGAGCTCGCAGCTCGGAGCTCTGGCCATTATTTCGTTCCGCATAGAGGGAACAAAACAATGCCAAAGAGAGAACTCAATAAATTGCAGAAAAGCGAAAAGTGGAAAGAACTGAAAAATAAACAAGAACGAAACTGCAGTACCCCAGTAACAAAACCAAAACCAAAAATAAAAAAAAAAGTAGTGAAGAAAAACAAGCTTTCCACTTGCAGTTTTAATGTGTTTTGTGCGTTGCTCCTCGTTTTATAATTGAGTTGGCAGTTGCAGCCAAAGTTGGTGCTGCAGCAGCAATGCACTCACCCACCCACCCGACTCCATCCCAGCCAACCCCATTTCCCGGCCGCAGCTCGCTTTTCCCGGGGGAGTGGGAGTTGTGCACTCGTGTGCACTGAATGCGAAAAAGTTCTGCACACTTTTCGACTGAAACGCGATATTATTATACGTATTTCCCATATTTTTTATTATTATTCTCATAACATCCAGCCCCGCCCAGTGCGGACTTACCTTTATGCGCCGCCCTAAAATGGAAGCGCAAACACAAACGCTCGGGGATCTGGTGCACGGTGGCTGCCAGTCAGACAAAAACCACCATCCTTGGTGGGTTCCGTAATGAGCGTTTCCGTCGAAACCCTATTCCCTTTATGCACGCTTGCCAAAACGTAGATGGAAAGTCATTTTCAGAAGAATACAATGAGAATATCTTAAATTAAATAAATTAATAAAATTGCAAAGCAAATGAAGATATTTTCAATAATTTTATAAATATTTAATATTAAAAAGTATATACTTATTTATCTCTCTGTTTTTTGCTTTCAGATTTTTCCTGACATTCCGGTAAGTAACCTTAATGCAATAAAACATCAAATACTTACCTTCCAGAGCCATAAAATAATTTCTAGATTTTTAAATTATTTTCAACAGCTTCTATACACCCTTTTTTTGTGAGTGCACTGGCACTTGGCCGCATTTAAAAGCACATTTTCTTTCTATCACCGCACAGCGGGCTTTAAGCTGGATCGACGCTCCATAATCGCTACATTTTTTGCTTCATTACCGGCCTTTCCCTGCAATCGGTCTGTAAATTGTCCAAAGCCGATGAAAGATCACCCAGGAAGCCAGAAAGAGCAGCTCTTAATTTACTCGGGCCATAAACGGCACCACTTTCCTATGTGTATTTTCCGGCCCAGCAAAGTGTGAAGTGTGGGGCATTATGCGTACGAGTGTATTTCATAACTCACTCTCATGGCTGGCAAACAAATGAGCAAAAGTGTGCTAGTCTAGTCGAGAGACAGGGAATGGAGCCCAAGCCAGAGCCGGAGCCCCAGCCCCGTCTGCCAGATGAGCCGTTAGACAGCGCTGATGGCGCCCCCAGAGTTCATTTACTCCGCTTGGCCACCAAGAAAATTCTATGGAAAGAAAAGGCTCAAAAAATGCCCAGCAACGTTATTTGTAGTTTTTATTTCTTTTCTTTTTTTTTTCTTGGCTCATATTTTGCTAGAACATTTTGGTTTTTTTTTCTTTTAAATGCTTGGCTGGGGCTAAGAGTGAAGAGGGGTCAGGCGGGGGCTTGAAAAAATCCAAGCTTGGCCTGAAAAAAGTGCTTATTAAATTTAATGACAGCACGCTGGCTTGCGAAAAGCGATTTGACTTTTTTATTTCAAGCTTTTTTCCAGCCTTTGGTTATATAGCTTTTTTGAGCCGTTTTTTTGTTATTTTTTGTTTTCCGTTTATTGGGGGCTGGGGCTCATTGGGAGCACTGAGGCCATAACAGCACAGTCTTTAAGTTTAATTATGTGGCAGGGCTTCTTGGCCCGGCTCTGACTCCATAAAATGGATCGTAATGGACATAATAGTTATACAGTTTCAATTGAAAAGGTAACAAATTTTATTGTTCGTGAGGCTAAGTGGTGGGGAAAACGAAAGTTTAGATTTGATTAATTCCACATTTCCTTTTCAACTTGAAGAATTCATTTTCCTATCATTAAGACTGCAGAGAAGTTGGAGAAAATGTTGGGTATGTTATTATTTATTAGATTAATTGCCATTTTAAGGATGTGAAATTAAGGGAAAGGTCTTGAAAATAAACCTTATTTTATATGAAGTGAGCCCTGATTGATGCCGGTTAACAACTCCAGCAATCAATGTCCACTCTACCTGGTAGTTTGCCAACTTAAAATGCAGTTTCCCTTTTTACCCGACCTGTCACTGCTTTATCCCCCCTTATCCTTTTGCGATTTCCACCTTGGCCAACTGTCGCTGCCTGTCCGGCTGCCATGGGATTTCTCACAATTATGAACGACAAACTGGCATAAATTTATGACTAGCATGGACTCTGGCGGAGTTTTGGCATTTGCAGGCAGCCAGCAGGCGGCAGTGAAAGTATTTTAATTAAATGGGGGACGGAGCGCTTTAGACCTGCAGGTTATGAGGCGGTAATTTGCAATTTCCCCGCACAAAGACGTGGCTCACTCGGTTGGCTTATTATTCAACTGGTTTCTTGGTATGTTCCCCCTGTATGAAGAGGGGGCTCGCTCGCTGCTCGTTGAACTTCAAATTGTGCGCGAAAAAAGTGAAATTCGCCTTTGGCGGCTCGCTGCCACTCTGTTGCCAAGTTAATGAACTGCGGCGGGGGCAAATCTGGGAGCCGGGCCAAAACAGGAAGCAACTTTGTAACATTAGCACAGTTCCCTCTTAGGCAAGACACAAAAACTATGCTAATTTCTTTCTCAGCTAGGCGGGGGATTTATGAAATGAATTCATTTTCGTTTTTAAAGAAACCCCCGAAGACGAGGAAGACCAGAGACTGGGTTGCGTGTCAAGGCGTTGGCCACAACTGTTGACTTTTATTCACACAATTACAGGCGGCGAATTTGCATTCACTTCCTCCTCCGCTCACCTGCTCTGCTCACCTGTTCGACTCACCTGTCACGCTCGAGTGACTCCTCGCTTCACTTGTTAACAATTAAAGACGAACCCTTGACTTTGGCCAGAGAAATATGAACTTGTCTCAATGGAGAAAGAGATTGAGCTCGATTTCAAGTAGAAATATCTTAATAATAAATAAAAGAAATTGGGAAATCATTTAGTTGACAATCTACAAAGTTCGCCCACTTGCTCAAGCCATCTAATTAGCTTTCTTTTGACAGTGCCATGGCTTTGTTTCGGGCCTGCGAATTAGCATTTTCGAAGCAAACAAAGTGGACATGGAAATGCTCAAAAACTCCTATAAATAATTCAAAACTGACCCCAAGCTGCTTTCATTTCATTTCAGACGGTTTCGTTTTGTTTTCCTTCGTTTTGCGGGGAAACGATTGTTTTTCATGTGACGCAGCAACAGTTGTCTCTGGTCTCTAATCTCTGGGCCTGTGGGAACGTCTCGAAGAAGTCATAAAACTAACAGTTGAGCGGAAATTAACACAGATACTCTCCAGGCCAGGCCAGGCCAAGACGGGTCCGAAGAGCCCTTCAGCTTGGTTCGGGCCAAACAACAATCGGGCCTCTATGTTATGTTATGGCATTACCTTCCGATTGAGATGTAGATGTAGATGGGTGGTGCCAGATAGCCGCCGGACAGGTGATGAGGCCCGGGAGAGGGATTAGGTCTTGGTCTAAATAGCCATCAGATGACGTTGCACAATGCGGGTAATACGAGTATTCATGTATGTGGCTATCATTAGTCGACAGTTAGTCTTTCAGATCGAAGAAGTGGGTCTCCGGAATGTTTGGTGGCACTTAAGTTACGGATTGGGCACACACGGTTCATTGTCAAGGCATTCGTGAGTGCTTTCTACTGTTGGGCGAGAGATCTTTTAGAGGAAGGGCGATAAAAGAGCCTCTCAATAACAAATTGATACGCTTGAGGCGACTTCCTCCATAGATCTAGGTTGCCCCAACTGCACTGGCACCAATTAATATAAGATAAATCCCTAGATCTTATCACAGTAACCTGCATTTCCTGTCCCACACTGAGGGAAAATGTAGGATAAGAGGTTACAAGTCAGAAATGTAACTTAACCATCAGAATTTTCTATTATATTTAAAAATGTTTTTGCTGTTTGTTAAGATATATATTTTCTATATTATTCTTTTAATTTCTTAACATTTTTTTCTGCGTGTGCGGCTGCCTCCTTGGCTGCTTGGCATTGTTGGGTGTTGTGCGTTCCATTTCGCTTCTCTGAACTTGTTGAAAGCGAGTAAAATGTGCCAATTTTCTATATATATATATATAGTATATACCATATCTTGATGTGCTTGTAATGCAAGAATCGGAGAGCGAGAGCCACAGGCTCTTCCATACATGGCCACTTCATCACGCAGCGTTGGCCAAGCGTGCTGTTGCCGCAGTTGTTGCCTGCAAAATGCAGCTGAGCGTCGCGTCGCGTCGCCTTCCTCACTCCCAGCTGCTCCTATTGTTCTGGCCGCGCTCGTGCTTGTGCTAGATTTATGCACTGGCTCACCTTTCCTTTCCCTCCAGCCGACAGTCGCCAGCCGGCAGCAGGCAGCCCCCAGGACAGTTTCGATTTCAATTTAAAGCGGATGCTCGCTTTAATTGCTGGCCGGGGCCAACTATAATTCATAAGTGGATAGCTGCTCTGGGACGTTTCGGGTTGCAATTGCGGCCCCTGAGGTGGCAATGAACTTGCAGATCGAGTCCAGAAATTTGATATATGGGGAGGCAATAAATAGGCAATTGTTTTGAGCTATGAATGAGGTGTGTTTGGGTTTTCCTATTCCATTAATTAAAAGTGGAAATTGGGAAAACCGAACCATTTATTCCTGGCTTTTAATTAAGAATTTCATTAAAGTAAATATCTACAATTATATTGGGTCCTTTTGAGTGGACCAAGTCAAGGGGAAATGGCCAAGATGCCATGGCCAGTCTCACTTTCCGCTGCGGTTCAGTGGCCTTTGTCCGTTCGTCGTTGCACTTGACACAGCCACTGTCAATGCAACTGAAATGGCAATTGCATCGCCAACTATTGGCAACGCAATGCAATTGATTGTGGCAGCCAATTGAAGGGGATGAATGGCTTCGGCGACTCACTCACTTTCACTGATCGAAAGCGTGAAGCCAAAGTTTAATTGAATCTGCAGCTGCTGCTGCTGCTGCTGCCGCTGCTATTGCTACTCCGCTGGCATCGGCAATGATTGGTAACATTCAATGGTTTCCAGCTCTTACCAACTTTCAAACTTGGCCATTTGAAAGTTATTGGCCACAAGTGCGCGCACACACGTTGCTCCCATTGCAACACACACACACACCCGCAGATACTTGTGTGTATGTCAAAGAAACTCGAAGTAAACTTAACGTGTCAGCAAGTCGAGCCGCAGAAAAACTTTTCGGCCTGCCCCTCGGAGTTAAGTTGCGACAAAATCAATAGGAAAACTTTGCCACCGAGGGCAGGGCGGGGCGGAGAGACTGCGTTACTTCGAAATGGGGGGCGTGGCCTCAGTGCAGCAATTTGTTATATTCAGGCGGTGTCACCCCAAAATTGGGTCACCGAAAATGTTCAATTATTCGAGTGAAATGCAGCTCGCAGCCCAATGGAGCAAGTCGTTTCTGGAGAGTTGGGGGGGTGTGTGTGTGGGTTGGGGGAGCCCTGATTTTGGGCTCACAAAAAACTCGTTTTCAGAGTTGATGTAAGCCAGATTTTGTCTGGCTGCTGCTGGCTCGTTTAATACGCTTTATGGGAAAAGTTGATGCCAGAGATTTGTCACTCACTCGAGGGGAAAGCCGAACCGCATAAATGACTATATCCTAACTAGAACGTATTATCTGGCAGGAATAAGCGGTGCTCAGCAGCTCTCCGGGGTGTGCTTAGGATTGATAGCGGAAAAAGACCAAAAAATAATCAATCCTGGTGACAGTAGATGGAGGAAAATGACTTGATTTTAAAGTTCAAATAAAATGTTGTATAGTAAAACCACATCAAAAGGTTATTCTTAAGTGTGAGCCAAATAATCAATTGGCCTAAAAATACATTTCTCTATCTAATTAATAAAAGCTTTACTAGAGTGTCATAACCACATAAGTATACACGATTAAAATTATTTAAAATACTCCTCAAAGGAGATCCCAATTATGTCTCCCGACAGATTATATAACATTTGGCATTCAACCAAAGAAAGCTCTTCGATGATCAAAGTGCATTTGGTGTTCGTTGCATGGCTAATAAATTTTCTTTCATTTTTTCCCCACTCTCTCTCTCCCCTTCCCTTCATATTTTATGAGTTGTACAACAAGTTTATAAGCCCAAAAACCCTTGGACACACATGGGAATGCCATATACTCACTCACATTTTTCACACATACACACACACACACAGCATGCGTGTGTTGATGCTGCGACTTTCCATTTGCAGAGATTTCCACATTTCACATTTTCGGATTTAAGAGATTTCAATATGTAAACGCCGTTTATACCAAATGCGCCATGAATAAAATTCGTCTCGTTTCGATGGTCGTTTGGTCAGAAGAGAAAAGTCCAAATGGGATTTTATTTATGAAAGGGGAAGCACACAGGGGGTGAGGAGTGAGTTGAGTTGTGTTGATTCAAGTTTTGTTGGGGGTGGACCCCCCTTTCCATTCACTGTGAAATTCCAGCCTTTGGACATTGCGTTGGCCAAACATTGCACAAATCAATGCACTGGCACGAACGCAGCTCAGAAGTTTGATCGATTTAGTCCCCATTGGCCTGATTTACACTGGGGGAAAATACTTAAAATTTTAGCAGGCTTATCCCATAAGCTTATTGCAATATAGTTGCTCTAAAAATATTCTTAGAGAATGATTAGTTTAGATTACAGAATCCCTATTGCTAATATATATTATATATTTACTGATGGTGATTTGAATTTGAAGTTTAACTTAAATTATATCATCCAAAGACCTACAATCTTTTATGGTTTATTGAAGGTTATAAGGTAATCTGTAAATGTAATCCTAATCTGCATTTAATGCTTCTAAAGTTTTATGCCCAGCACTGGAAATAAATTTTTATTTAAATATTTTTCTAGTGTAAAACCACACCTCTCCCGGCGGCTACAAAGGGGCGGCTACACTGGCGCTTTAAGCAAACTATAACTGTTGTGGTTGTTGGCCTCGGGAATGACCAGCCACATACAAGTATATATAGTCTATGGCGTGGCAAAGGGCGCGTCGACTAAATGTTTGGAACACTCTGTGGTTGCTGCCTGTCGTCGTTGTCATTGTCGTTGGGGCAGGGACAGGGACAGGGACGGTTGTCTCATTATTAAGTTGTTTGGCCGACATCATTCGGTTGATTTATTTAGTTAAATGGATTCTATTTACTGGCCTATTTTGAAATTTATATATTTTTGGTTCGCTTATCGCGCTTGGCCCACATTTCCCACTCATTTCGAGTCAACTGCCCCCACTGATAAGCGCATCGCACTGTGTTGCACTCGAAAAATGTTGACACAAATGTGTTGTTCAACCACTAAGCTGACACGGCCGCAGATGTTGACGTTGCAGTTGCATTTGCCCCGGCAATTCGACGTCAAATTGTCGCAAATTCTTACAAGCGCCGCTCATTAAAATTACCCAAATGCCAGCGCCAATTGTCGAAGCAGGGCAGGAATGGGGAGACGGAGCTAGGAACGGCATCGCATGACAAATGGCGGCGACGAGAGCTTCGCTCCAGACAAGTGGCACCTAGAGGGATGCACTGGCAGAAAAATGTCTTAACACGAGGGTTCATGAGTGACTCTAAAAAGTGGAAAGGATATTACAAATTTATTAAACACTTTAAAAGCAAGATAGTTTTCTATTAAAAAAGATATTTTATGTGTGCTTTAAATGCCAGAAAAGGCTCTGCATGCTTGTAAATGAAAAGCAAATCTTTGAAAACTCTGCTAATATTTCTTCAAGTGTCTGTTGTAGACTCTGTTTTCCTCCACTTTTTCTGCGGCTCAACAAATTTGTCGCTGGCATTTTGCAACGTGATTTTGGTGACTTGGGGCAGCCCGATAAGCTGGGCTATTTGGCCGCTGATCGAGCGGGAAATTGCCAGATGGAGCGTGGCATATAGAAGTAACGGAACTGAATCGCCGACATTAGCCAGGTAAGCACTGAGCTTGGCTGAAACCGAAGATCGAACCCGATGGTCGTCTGCTGAAACAGCAAAAAATTGTGCAGTAAAAAATAGAAATAAAAGAAAAATAGCAGCACGATCACCTCGATTCGATCGATACTCCATTGCAGGTGCCTTGCCAGTCAGTTGCGCAAGAAGTGAGCCAGCCACTCCGAGGCCTTTGTTCAGATCGCGGCCAGACTGTCAACAGATTGGTCTGGTCCAGTTCTCGGCCGGCCTCGGAGCGAGTCTCATTCAGCTCATTGAAATGGAAAGCTGGAAAATTAACATTGCATGCGGACACTGGGCAAACAACAGCAACGAAAAAAATACAAAAAAATTCTAAATACAAAAACCAAATTGCAAATGGAAAAACACTGAAGCATGAGATGAGGGTAGACTGTGTTTGGAAGACTAATATACCCCCTAATATTACATAGCTTCTTGTTATAAATTTAGAAATTATTTAATAATAGCTTCTTTACTATTTGAGTATCTATAGGCTTGCAATAAGAATGTTTATAACATTAATAGTAAAGTGTGAAGAAGTTCTATATTTGTGTACACAAAACCTTACAGTTTCTGTATTGCAACTTAAGGAAGTTGTTAATGTTAAAATATAAGTACTTCAATCTCTTAGCCTTGGTTGACTGCCACTTATTTAAAATAAATTAGATTTTACTTTTCTATTATTATATTTAAAATTATCTTGAGACTTGGGGTTTTTCGATTTGTAAACTCTACAAATCAAAGCGTCTAATTAAAATAATTGTTTTTATGTTCGAAAAGTCTTGTTCTTTGTTTCTACCAAATATACTCTCTTATTTAACTTTATGGATTGCATTATACCCAATATTACCCCTCAAATAAATGATGTATGCATTCAGATCCGTACTAAACGGCTGCTCATTTGGCATTCTATGTACTTGCCAAGTTGCCGGCATTTGGCGAGTGTTACGCGACTTTGAGCGCTCTAATTGTGAGCTTGTTGTTCGGCCAACACACAGCTGAAGTACACATACACACTGAAACGGTTGAAATAAACACTAAAAGTAGCAAAAAATAAAATACAACCAAAAATACACAGCGACATGCAACGGTGCACAGACATATAACATTTGGCTGCGCTGAAAAGCCAAACAAAAATACAAAATACAAAAAATGAAGCAAACCAGAAGCAGAAACTGAAAGAGAAACAATCCAAAATGTACTCGGAGCACAGACAAAGCACGCGACTGCCACTGCAGATAATTTGTTATTAAGTGGAGTGGAAATGCGTAGGAAAATATGATATAATCTGGGGGAGAATGGGCGGGCCGGCATGCATGGCCAGGCATATGGAACCGTTTTGTTTCAAGATCAAGTTCAAGTTTGGAGCGATTATTATGCCTTGTTGAAGTGCACAGATTTTCCGGTAGCCCAGTCGCAGTCTTCGTAGTCGTCGTCTTCGTCGTCGTCGTTGATGGGAAACTCGCAATTGGCATTTTCACAAAAAACCAAACACTCTGCTAAACCGCAAAACCCAGCGATACGCTGCCGGGCAATTTGCCAAACGGCACAAAAAGTGTCTAAGCGCAGCGAAATCACCTTTTGACCCACTTTAAAGATGTCTGTGGCTGTTGCTGTTGCGCTGCATAATGATGCAAATGATGTTGCAGCCTCTGATTGATGGGCAAAGGCGAATCACAGCTGGAAATCAATCCGTAAGCACTGTGTAATGAGGATGCACTGGGGCAGAGAGAAAAACTCTTGCACTTTGAGGGCCTATGAATAAAAAAAAGGTTTTAACAAGCAACAAAAGTGTGCAACCTGATCTCACATAAGTTAATATTTTAGGTAAATTCCCTTCTTAAACAAATGCATTCAATTCCACAAAATATTCTCTACGTGTAGTTAGTATCTGTTAGATACAAACTGCAGCGGTAGATACACCCAGCGGCTGTCTTGGGTGAAAACCAACGGAATGAACGGAAGTCGACGGCAATTTGTGAACGCAAATCAAACCATTTACCGCCGCTGGGCCTGCCTGATGTTGTTATGTCGTTACGTACTGTACATAGTTAGCTGCCGATGAATAGGTAAATTCGTAAAATGTCAAATGCAAAAAGCAGATGCTAGCGGTCTTTGTTTTTTGTTTTGCACGAACGTGACTCTTGTATTTACGGTCTTTAAATTAACTGCAGCTTTAAGTGTGTCAGTCATTGCACGGAAAAGCCGCCAGCACCAACAACAAGGTGCAGCATTCCACGCACACTTGCACCGCTCTCTCAGGCTCACTTAATTATGCATTAGGCAGCAGCATTGACAGGCACACTTTGCCAGGAAAGGGAGGCAGGAGTTCAACGAACTCGCCGCCTGCCCGAGGAGTAAAGGAGTAAAGGGTTCCGCCGGGTTAAATGCGATTATGACAGCTGTGAAAGGGGAGACAGAGAGAGAGATTCTTTTAAATAATTAAAAGGCCTAAAAGGTTCCGTGTGCCAAAGGAGTTTTTTTGTTTGGTTGGCTAAAACTAAAATGTCTTTAGTAAAAACTCTTGCATATTACAGATAACAGATACTTAAGCACTTACTAAGTTGTATACACTCTAACTATTAACACATTGCCTATCATAATATGCAGATTTAAGTATTATTAAATGAAATTACAGATATTTATCCCTTAATATAGGAATTCACTGCCCAGAAGCCAATCAAAGGCATTCCTTAAATACAATTATTGCCTGGCAGATTGTTATAATTTACTGAGTGCCTGCAACAAACTGCACACAAGAGGAAACCCAATCGTTTACCCTTAACTGAAAAGGACCCCCCCTCAAGTGCAATAATTTAAATCAGCTTACCGCCTGTCCGGGCAACGCTCTCCATTAAATCAGACCCCATTGTTTACGACAATCAATTGCCACCTTAAGATCCCCATGCTGCCTGGTTGCCGCTTGTGCAGTGCCTGGTTTTAGGCCAGCTCCCGGCCGATTCTGTCAAAGGTGGTTAGCTGTAATTGGCGAAATACTCGCACGGCTACGCTGCGGCCGTTCAATGGAGCGTAGAGCGTGGAGCTCCAGAGGTCGCAGAGGTAGCTCTGCCACATGGCCACACTCCAGTGCATCCGAATTAGAGGGGGGAAATAAAGAGGGAGGTAAAAGGGGCTGCAGCCATTGACGGCTTAACCCACGCATGTGGCCGTTGTGTAGATTCCAATTGAATCTGCAGGCGCGACGACCAAATCGATGTTGCTGCTGGTTGCCTCCATGTTGCCCTTGTCCCTTGTTGTTCTCGCCGTCGCTCTTCTGACCACTGACTAATGGCTTAATGTGTGTGCGTGTGCGCTGCGAGTGTTTTGTGGGAGATGCATGGCAGCTGTGTGCAAATTTATATTGCCTACTTTTTGGGGCGGAAGTGAAGGGCAAGAGGAAGAGACGAGGGGAGAGAGTGTGCCCCGCAAGTGCAATTGATTTTGTTTTGCTTTTAAGCTGCCCGCACATGACCAACATTGTCTCCAACTCGGGGCAGTAACAGCTTTACTACACTTGAAAAATGGGGAATAAGGTTTTAAGCTTAAAAGTAAAGGTACAATAACTTAAAGTTTTTTTTTTTCTAGAAATTATAAGTTCACAGGTGCTGACGTTGCAGTATTTCGTGTGGTGAAGCTTTCCTAATCTTAATATATTTCAAATACAAATATTATTAATTAATTAATTTTAAATTGCAAGATAATTACAAACATGCCTTTGGTCATTTCTATACAATTTTGTTTAGTGTACAGAATCCTCACGGCTCGTTGGCCTGGCAATGTGAGTTAGGGAGTGAGGGTAGCGAGGCGGAAGACACAGTGTGTCCTGGGCCGCACGAGCGCCTTGTTTATTGAATTTGGGCGCTTTTGTGTGAGAGTGACAACGACGGAGGTCTGCTCCTGCAATTGAGGATGTAATTTTTGCATGTCTCCGGCATTAAATTCAGCACCACCTCCTCCTTCTAGCTCATTCTGCTTAGCCACTGCGTCTGGGAATGTGTGAGCGTGTGTGCCACTGGGCAATTAGGGCTATGACATTCCGCTCTAAATCTCCTGCACACTTTGCTAATTGTTTCCAATTCCACAAACACTCGTCGCAGACAGACAGACAGACACATGCACCCACAGATGGCCGTGCCGAGCAAGTAATTGCAGCCAAAGTCCTGACCCTCTGGGTAAATTGGCTATGAAAGTTCAGAGGGAATATACCTCAATTATAATTGTTAAATGGCATGTCATGCCGGCCAACTGCTTTGATTCCTGCCATTTAATAATTTTCCTTTGACCCAAATTAACGAGCAAAAAGCCGATTCAATTGCCCAACTTATTTTTACCACCCGCAATTGATTTACATAACCTTATGTGACTAAAGACTACATTGTTATCTAAATTCTGGCCATTCAGTTTGATTATTCAGTGCAGTGTCCGAGGCAAACTTCTAAAAAGGTAAATGCATTTTTATAGCCATCGACTCTGGCTCAATTTTCGTTCAGCACTTTACCGGCAAAACCAATTTGAATATCTGCACTAAAAAGAATACCTTGGGGATAGTAAAAAATTGGTTAAGGGAATTCCTACTCGTACAAAGAAAAATATATTTAAATTGTAGTTATTTTTGCAATTTCTATAAGTAATACACATCAAACTACTTTGGAGATGAATGCCAGAAATTGGTTAATTATTTGGCTTTGTCTTTAGCAACGCTGCAATAAAACTATAAAAATCTTTACCTCTCGAACTTTGGCTGAAAGGAAAATATATTCACTTTGTTTATTATACAATTTCTGGAATTCAGTCTAGTTTTTTGTTGAGGTGTAAGTAATACACATCGAACTGAGCTCCGCTCGTTCCCAAGTGCGGGACTTTGGGTAGCGCGTGTTTTGTCGTTTTGCCTGCACGTGACCTGTGTTGGCAAGAGCGCCTTCGCCCGGCGGGATTAGGCCCTGCCGCCGCCCACTTTTCACCCACTCTTTGCCGCCTTGACGCTTCCCCCTTTCCCCACTCTCCTCACGCATCGCTTTGCATTTGCGTGCAGCGATTTGTGTGTTAGTGGGAATCGAACCTGACTTCTGGCGCCTCTGGCTTGTCGTTTGGGCCTCAGCCCTTTGTTATAGGCTTTTAATTGACATACGCGTTTTTTACACGATTTCTCAGTTGTCTGCTGCCGCTACTCCCCTTCGAGCCATATTCCGACTGCATACTAATGACTCTCTCCTGTTTTCGAATTCTCTTTGCAGTTCCCGATGATGATGTCGGTCGCCGCCGGTACACGGAGCAGCGCCTAAATTTATTGGCCAACACACTCGTCTAACCCCAGAGAGGTGAGTTATTAGCCAACATGGAAAAAAAAAACTAGGTAGATTAAAGTAAGATTTTGGGGTGTGAGATTTTGGGAAATTATTTGATACTACTAGAAATGACCATACCAAGCTTTAAGGATCATGCTGAATCTAACTATGAATTATTTTTATTTTTAATTATGATTTTGTCCTTAGAAAATGCCCTTCCATTGTATTTAAATTCGCAAAAAAGTTGGCCGAAAGATTACTTAATAAAAAAGTGTTTTCCGGGCGTTTTAAAAAGGATTTACTTTGCCTGCCGTGCAGGATGGACCTGGCTAAGGCGTTTAAGCTTAAGAGGGAGCTGCATGCAGAGCGAGAGAGGCTTAGCTGTCACTTAGCTGGGACCCATTGATCCATTGAGGCACTGGTTAGTGACTCCAAGAGGATCTGCTAGCTCAGGAGTATAACCCTCTAAAGAGCGGAAGCCAAACAGCTCTCAATCAATCGATTGACCGAGGCCTGGGATATCTTCATAAAAGGAACACACTTAATTGTGATCCTCAGTGCTGGCTTCCCTCTGAATAATAAGATCCTGTATTTGGTAGGCAAACTTATTCTTTTCGAGTTCACTGCGCTTGAGTCCCAGGGTAATGTTTCTCCGGGACCAGTTTCAAACCGCTGGACCGAACGGCAGCGAAGACCTTGGTTATATCTTCCTCCAATCTTCTTGGTCAAACTGGGAAAGCATGTAGAGGAAGTTGAAATGGGGACAGAGTTCACTACCTGAACGCGGAAAGTCTTGGAAAGCGACTTCAGTAAAATGTCTTTAATCAATTATTCTTGTATTTTTTTGGTAATTTAACACTTTTATTTTTCTCCAAGTGCCGTGTTAGACTAGGTTCAGTTAATTGGCCTCGCATGCGCTGCGATGATAATTAAAGTCGACAGCTACAGACGGGCAGACAAACGAGCACGAGTGTGGCTTGGATTATTGGTATTAACACCGATTTTATGACCTCGCACGCGTTCCCTGGCTGAAAAATTGCCCCGTGACTCGCCTCTTCAGATTCATCAGCAGCCTCAATGGTTTCAACAGAGTGTGAATACTTTTGTATCTCGGTTCATAACTCATTTTTATGCTGCCGGAGTTTCTTTTCCGCATTTTCGACTATAGCTGTTTGGGCCAAATTAGAAATAAAAGCTTTACCTTTGCCTTAGCCGAGGCTTTTTGCATAAAAACAAATAAGCCAAGAGGGTTCGGGATGGTGTGTGGGTGCCATGTGAGTTCCTTGAGCTTTCACTCCGAGCGATTTGAGTGGTTTCCTTGGATTTTAAATACAAGGAACAAGATTGGTAAGGGAATTAAATGTATTGGCCTTAAAAATGAACACATCTTCTAAAGGAGAGTCTAGAAAAAATACTTCTTAGACCAATTCAAAGTTTGTCCTTTACTTTTTTCGCTTCCCAGTCGAAGGAAAACTCTTTGGACCACCCTCGAAGCTTTCCACGGAGCTTGCCCGAGTCAGAGCTTTCACTCGCACCTCCTGTCGTCAGCTGTGTGTCCTCTTTGCCGAGCGCCGAGCGCAGAGCCGAGCCGAGGGAAGCCTGTGCTTTTCAGGCGCTTCGTGGCCTCGCGCGTCTCAATTCAGTCTCCCGAAGAGCCTTTCCAGGCACAGAACGCGGACGGTGCGCGCTCCTCGCTCCAAGTTGGCAACGCAAAAACGACAAGCGCGTCGGGAGCGGGCAGGTGGCAGAGGCGGAGGAGGCGTTGCGAGCTGGGCGTTGGGTGGGAGTGCCACGCGCAATCCTAAAAGTAAAATGAATTAGAAAATGTGCGCGCCGTTGTGTTACATAAACGAAGCAATATTTTCGCCCACACACAGACTCGCACAACCAAGCGCACACACACGGCAAGTCGCCACCAAAAATCGCGTCCTGTGAGAGTGAAATTATCCTGGCCAAGTCGCTGGCTGTTGTTGTTCCTCCGAGTGGTTCGCTGTGGTCGTGCTGATGGTGCTCACGTATATTATGTAAATGATTATGTGCCAGAACCGGAGCGCTGCGACTCACGAAGGCCAGACCACGTCGTCGTCGT
Source organism: Drosophila lini (assembly GCA_018905715.1). NCBI lineage: Eukaryota > Metazoa > Arthropoda > Insecta > Diptera > Drosophilidae > Drosophila > Drosophila lini. Next base: position 78,293 of record JAEIIL010027389.1, read on the forward strand.
CGTTGTCGTCGTCATCGTGGATGTTTTAGCCGAGATGTGGAGCCGAGCCCACAACCGTTCATAGTCCGTAGACCTGAGTCCTGAGATCTGAGTCCTGTGTCCGGACTGCTCACTCCAGGGTGGGCGGGTTTTTAGGGGCTGGCCGCGCGTCCACCTTTGTGTTCTTGTTTCCGACACACGTCGTCCACTGGACACCGCAAGCACCAAAGTTCAGCGAGTAAAAGCCTCTATTTCCATTAGGATCTGGGGCTCTTTGCTATCTGAAACTTTAGCGCCTAAGCCTCTTTCTTGGCCTAGAAAGTATTTCGTATTCGGGACCTGAAACTAAGAAAAAGTTGAATAAAAGTAGGAGCAAGATATAAGAACTGTTAAAGTTTAAGAAGAAAGAAATAAACAAATAACAAATAATTTACAAACATATTTTCTGATTAAGCTCCTATTCGTCGACGTAAAACCTCTAAAATGAAATGAATTCATGAAACCCTCTTAATTCCTTTACCATAATTATATTATAAAATCGTGTTTGCCTCAGTGTACGCCCCCTTTGATTGTATCTGCCTTTGGTAAATCTTTTTTTTTGGAGACACATGAGTGGGACTGTTTTCGTGTAGGCGCTTGTCGGAAATACAAAGAGTGCCTTGGCACCTGCAGAATGTGGAAACAAGGAGGACAAAAGGCAACTAAATTGTTGCCAAGTTGTGCTATCTTTGGCAGCTCGCTTGGCGGCTCCTTTTTAAAGCAATTTATTTCGCCCGACAACGAATAATATACACATACACACACAGGGCCCGTCGCTCCACTCCGCGCATATCTAATGAATAAGTTATTCAAAAAATGTATCTACATGTTCGCCGGGACATGGAGCAACAACAGCGGCGCAAGGACATGGCTCACATGTGAGCTGGTGGCCTGGTGGGCACAACCAACCGGCTGCTGGTGGTCGAGCGCTTAATACAAATCAAATTTCAGCATTAATTCGACTAATTGGTGCTTGTAAAAGTTGCCATCGAGGGGGGCTTCGATGGTAAATTGAATGAAAAGCCCGGCCCGCAATTTGTGAGGGTTTATTCAATTAAACTACGACCCCGTTTCCGAGCCCCGTTCTGGGTGCTCCTCCACTCGAGCTCGAATGCAGACTCTATGTGGGACTCTGAATATGAGTACCCTCCATTTAAATCGGATTTACCCATCGATGTGGTTGTGTTTTGGCTTCAGGATTTTGGGAAACATTTCAGTGTCCACCTGAGTGGACAAAAAAGTTTCCATCTTGGCCTCTATCAAAGTCAACAACACGCAAGTCGAATGCTACCAAATTACCATAATAGTTAAAGTCAAATGTTCATGTACATTGTAATCGTGCTTTCACGCAAGAAATTACAATAAAAGGCACCCTTTTTGCGGCCTTTAAATATTTATATTAACAACTTCATTAAGACTGAAGATTTCAAACGAAATACTCTTTAATATTCTGTAAAGTAGTGCAAATGCTAATGTAATTGGTAATGTAAATTCAGTTACAATTTCTAAAAATTTAAATAACACTCAGGGTTCAAGCCTCTGCTTTGCGCAACTTTTGCGGAAAATGAAAGTTCTCTGCGGTTTGCCCTCATCAAAGAATGTTCTACTTTCTGTGTGAGACGGGTATTTTCCGGGAAAACATTTCCCGGTAATTCCCAGAAAATTGAATAATATATGAGAGAGTGCGGCGTGCTTGCGACAGTTTCTGGGAGAAATGAAAAGTGGAACTCTCGCCAGTTAGGGAGTTTGTAGTGTCTGTGTCGCCGCTTTTTCACATGGCTTGCCGCCTCATTGAGAGCATTTCAATTTTCGCAATTTCATAATTTTCATAATTTCATAATTTCGTAATGGCCTTGCCTAATTTCCATGCTGCATTTGTGCAGTTCTCAGTGAGAAGTTCGCGAAATTGCAATCAGTGGGATGTCTCCACAACATCCCTCTTAAAACCACTTAATTTGCTGCGTGTTTTGCGGATTGCTGTTGATTTCGAATTTCGCATGCATCAGCAATTAAAACTTGGACAGCCGATTCAGCAGGCAGGTAAATCTTTTCGCGGAGGGGAGTAATTACAGAAGTCATTATGTTCCTGCGTCACCGGATCCTTTTTCCACTTGTGCGGAGTGCGGGGGAAAACTTCTGCTTCTGCTGTTTGGGGCCAAATGTCAGTGGCAAAAAGTTTTCGCTAAACTGTTTGAGTTGTGCAGCCGCAAGCAAACTGTTTGCCAGAAACTCTGCATGCCAGGCCCTTACTCATGGCATCCCTACACTGGGAAATCAATAAATCGGAAAGTATTGGTAACTTAAGGTTATATCAGTGAACATTAAAGCTAAGCTGAATATATATTAAATTTTTTACTTTTATCATGATAATTTAATTAGAAGAAATACACTTTATTAGGATTCATATTTGAAGGAGTGTAATTTCAATATTTAAAACCTTTATCTTCAGTGCAAAATACTTCTTAAAAGGACTTTAAGCTCGTTAACTTTTTCCCTTGTGTAGTGTTTTTCTTCTAAGCGAAAAGTCAAGCAGTCAAAGTGCATTTCTAAATGAATTTATGGTCGGCCGACGGGGCGTATGGGTTATATTTCAGTTTACTGCCTAAGCTGGCGTGCAAATGAAAATAGTTTGTCTTGCCCTCACTGTTTTTTTGTTTTTATTGAATTCGTTTTGAAATAAATAACCCCCCTGGAAGCAGACAAAGGTTCGGCTTGTGGGTCAAAAATTGCAAACGTTCGAATTTATTACGGCTCTGGGAATGTATGCATGCGCCATGTGGACATCTCTCCCTGCTGCCCGTGACAGAGTGTTCTTCTTATGTCCCTCATAGTTTTATGTGGAGCATAATCAATAACAATTTGCATTTATATACAATGGTCTGAATGGACGACGACATTTGGTCGGGGCCATCGGAGGAGACCCCTCCAGACAAAAATACCCACACTTGAGCGGAGACCCAAATATATGTATTGTGCACAACAACTGAATCGCACAAAAAGGAAAACAAGAAACATCGAAAGCCAAATGGAGGAGAATAAATAAGGAAAAAGGAAAGGCAGGCAGGCGGTAATAAAAACAAAATTCCACAGTGCAGCGAAGGATATTGCGCGAACTTTTTGGGTGGGTTGAAAAATTAAGGATTCTTTCACAACATTCTTAAGTTAAAAGTAGTTAAAAGAGGAATATATATATTTTTGAAATATTCATGGCTTTTATAAAATATATTTTAGCAAATATTACAAAAGAGAGCACAGTTTATTAAGTTCAGAGACTTCTTTGAGCTGAAATGGAAGCAGGAAAATGCAATGCCAAAAGCCTTACTTTAGGGGGACTCGTTACTCCTATATAGTATTCGATTGTCCCTATTTTCGGTCAACTTGTGTGCCACTCTTTTTATCCCTTTTATTTACTTTTTTTCCCCGACAAGCTGTGCAAGAAAATGCCAAACAAATACACAATAAACAAAGGCGCTCGAACCCAAACACACAGCACTACTATACACCCACGAGCACAAAGCAAACTTTTGCGACAACTAAAAACGGCAAAATATTTTCGCTTGTCTTTGTTTCCAGCAGGGCAAGGGAAAAGGATATATAGAGATGGTTATGGAAAGAGAAAGGGAGACACTGGGACAGGGACAGGGACTTGCCATAAACATGGCATACATCCTGGAGGCAAAGGGGGCTCGAGTGGCTTTTGTGCTGCTGCCGCTGCCGGGAGCGGAAATGGGTAACAGCACCGCATGTGTGTTTGTGCGACGTATCCCTGTTTTTCCTCCACCTCCCAGTGTCTCTCTTTTTTCACGACTCCTGTGCGTGCCACGTATTTAAATTAGTATGCAACATGAATGACAGCAGCCATTGCCATCGCTCATGTCTCCCCGATAAACTCGGAGCCTGCGAGTGTGTCCTTGCCTTGATTTGAATTTTCAACTTGTGCAAGGCGCAAATGAAAGCGAGCATTAGCGAAATGCCAGCGCCGCCTGCTCGCCCGCTGATGGGTGATGAAATTTTCGCTCAATGACTTATTCAGCTTTCCACGCTCACTTGGCGGCGCCATGCTGAACTTTGGCTTCGCTTTCGGGGCAGAGACGCAGCCAGAGCCAGGATCAGTGTCTAGGCATCCGGCTGTGATAATCACCCTCGGTTGCTGCAGAGACTGCTTAATAGTCAGGCTCCATAGCCATGCATAGCTTGTTGCCTGGTTGCCATCTTGCCATTTTGCTGCCGTGGCTCCTCACCTGCTCCGTTCCAAGGACGTGAGTGGGGCTTTTGATGATAAAAAAAAAGAGTATTGCACCCACTAGGAGGACAACGGCAATGACGATGACGATGATGATGCACGTCTCTTCAGTTGCTCCTGCTCCATTGCCGCCTGTGCCAATCAAGTCAGGAGGCTCTAAGGACAACAAACACGTCCTAGACAACAACGCCGCCCTCTCTGCGACAACGACAAAAGTGAAAGCAACAAAATCTTCATCATCAAGTGTCATTCTGGGCAGAAGTTGACGCATACATAGGCACACTCAGGAAAACTGCATTAAAGGGGAGAGTTTAGTTAGAAGATTCTTTAAAGAATTCATTGATATGTTTTTTATTTAAATATTCTATAAAAATTCTAGAGACTCAATCTCTGATTTAAGCTAAACTCATAGATACTTAAGGAATTTAAAGGATATCCTTTAAGGAAACCATTTCTTTTTTCCTGTGCATACAAGCTCTATTGGGGCATCTGTCCATGTGCATCTCCATCTATCTCGATGTTGGCCCTCTCGTTCGCTCTTTTTGCACAACTATTGCCATGAATATTTATGCTTTGTTGCGAGGACCTGCCTCCTCGGGCCAGAAATGTTTTCGGGCTCTCCGAGGTGGTGGGTTGGCACAGCTGTTGTTCTTCAAGAGGACACACTCACACACACACTCTGTCTGGCAAATCAAGTGTGCAAGTTTGAATTGCTGCCGCTGCCGCTGCTGCTCTCGGGCATAAATGTTGTTTAAACAAAACTTTGGCTTCCTCATAGTTTACCAAGTACGAACTTGGAACTTTGAACCCGGAATCCAATTTCCGAAAGGCAGGTAAATCCAAATAGAGGCTCTCCCATCCCAATCCCTTGGGCCAGGGTCCCAGCATCAATTAATAATCCGCATCGATGGCTATTGCAGTCCTGATTTATGTGTATGCCAGTTAGCCAGGATCGTAACGATTGCAGCTTAATGCATTGCCCGCAAAAACAGATTGCCGTCGAATGCCATTAAGCATTATCCGCCGCTCACACACACACACTCGGCAGCTACACACTCATGCACTCAATTTAATGATTGATTTGAGTTTAATTGCTTTCAATTGTTTTGCGGAATGCAAATTTCACAAACGGTTGACTGCCCAGCAGCCAGGGAGATCAATAAGCAATAAGCAAACAGCATTTTTCGTCGTCCCCCTTCTCGCACAATGACGTGTGAAGCGGGGCGATTTGTTAAATTACCGGCCATTCCGGCCTCGGGCAAATATTATGCAACACTTTTGGCCCAATTTCGCATACTCCCGTACTTACATACATACATATCTACCACCACCCCATTGACAAGTCATCAAAGGCGACTGACTGGCAAGGTCATGATGTGCCGAATGCCCAGGGGGCTTTCAAGAAAATGGGAAAAATAAAACTAAAAGAAAGTAGGGAAGTGTGTGTGTGTGTGCAGAGAGCAAAAACAAGTCACAAACTAAATAAAAAGAGAAACCCATTCTTAGCTCAAAGAAAAAAGCCCTTTATACGGCTTTTCTTTCCGTGTCTCAATACATCAGTGTGTATCTGTGTGTGGGCCACTTTCCTCGGGTGCTCCCAAGTTTGTCACACTTTCAGGCGGAGCGCCTTCAAATATTTGCCGTCCTCCTCTGTATCTCTACTTTTCGCTTTTCTTGTTTATTGATTTTCCCCGAGCCAAGTTTGGTGTACTTTTCTCGCATTATTTATTGTTCCATTTTTTTTTTTTTTTATCAGTCTCAGTAACTACTTGGGAATCTTTGCTTGATGGGTATTTATAATTGCACTTAGCGTATTACAAGAGTCCGTGGCAGGGCGGGGGATGGAATGGGTGGTTGGTGGGCCAAGGCAGCTACGGTCCCAATAGTAATTAAGTTGGCCAGTTCGTGGGTCGCTTTGCCGACTATGGTCAATTGAAAGTGAACTGCCCTGTCAAGTGGGGCTGGGCTTTAGTGGCAGCCTTCTCTGTCGTCTGTCTACCTTTGCACAGCGAAAAAAAAAGTTAAGCGGAAGAAATAATTGGAAAAGGAGTTATTTTTGATTACAAACAAATAATATGTTATATGAATGCTTAAATACTTTGTATATTTTAACTGGAAACGTAAAAAACTTTTAAAAATCTAACTTTTTTGTGTATTCTTCAAGCTGATATGATCCATTTCCTATGTGTAATAGATATACCCCTTAATTAGGTCCAGGACCAACTTTATTTTGTAGTTTCTTCGTTTACCTTTGCCTCTCTTTGTGCTCTCTATTGGCCTGAGTGGCACTTATCGTTGCTGGTAATGACGTAATTGCGGACAGTTTGTGGGGAGTTGGCCAGCAGGTGTGTCTCCTCCTTGCTTCAATCCCTCAAAAGGTGTGTGTTTGGCGGGCGACAGGCTGTTGCATATGTCACAGTCATTAAGTTCCAAGAGAGCCAGGCTAAAAATACACAAAGCCTTAGGGCCGCCCCAAAAAGTAGGCAATGGCTCTCTTTATTGCTGTCTGACCCGCATCAAAATATTTTCTGACAGCGCTCGGGGGAGTGGCGGGGGAGAGAGGGGCTAGCGGCCTGAAATTATAATTATACATATCACAGACATATCAGCTATAATTGAATTCCAAAGCACAAACCACGGGGCGTATGCGCGATTTTATGGAAATTATTTTTATGGAAAAGAAACTCGCCTCGCATGCCAATCACATGCCAATCAAGCGAATGGATACTGATAATCGGCAGCCGCATAGTTTCTGTGTCATTATCGCTTTCAAATATTCGAAAGACCCGGAAAAAAATGCCATAATTTTCCGGGAGCTCTGGTTAGGTGGTCAGATATGTAAACACCCATGGCCCAATGACCTCTAATATGCTCTATTTGCAATTTGTTATATAAATAAGCATAATTTGTACCGTGCAGCATCATCGTCCTCGTCAACGTCAGCGTCATAGTTTCGGGGCTGGCTTGATGCCAAATTTATATTATCTTTCACCATAATATTCACTATGTATACTATAAGGTATAGTGCTCGTATGTGGGCCATTTATATGCACATATATATTTTTTGGCACATTCTTGTGGCCCCTCTGCGTCCCGCCAGCATCCATCATCTCGTTGTGTGCATAAAATATTTTTGTGGTAATTTTTCATGCTCACATTAGCGGGGTCTGTCAACCGAAAAGCGGCAAAACGATAGCTGCGAGCGGTTTCTGAAAATGTTGCAGCATCAAGGAGCTAGCTGCAAGCCATTTTGTTCCGCCATTTTCCTTTCCTTTCTTTCATAAATAAATAAAGCAGAACTCAAAAGGGCCCCCCACAGAGGGAAGAGAGTCCTGTCTGCTTGTCGTTTAATCGGTATTGATTTTGTATTGTTGTTCCGCTGCCAATATTTTATAGTACGCCTTACTCGGGGCCTCGCCTCCTTTCAGCCGCCATTGCGCTTTTGGCCAACGCTTGGACGGGCGTTGCGTTAATTGAAAGCCATACAAATTGCGGCCCGGCTGGCAGGCAATTATAAAATTGTTTGGCCAAAGTTGATTGTGGCGTAAAATGGCAGAGAATTAATGGCTCTAAAGAGGCTTCAGACGAGGATATAGTCTGACGCTCGAATGGCCGGTATCAGTTGCTTATTTATGGCACCACATTACCAACAGGATAGCGTTTTTCACGCAAAAGCCTCAAGTCTCCAATCAAGTCCAATGCATAAATGTTCGTTGAATAAAGGAAAAAGGAAAATTGCAGTGGGAATTTATGAGTTTTGCCATAGGCTTTGATGTTGATTAACATTTGCTTTTATTTTTAAAAGAAAATGCCTTGGCTTATGGACACATTTTCCAAAGATTTCAAATCAATTTCTGATTATTTCTAGTCTGTATTTCAGAAAGATTTCGTTTGTAGCTCTTAGGAATTCCCATAATCCCATACAGACAGAACAGAAAAGAATAGAAGCCTCGCCTGGGACCAGGAGCCCCCATATTTTTGCACTTCCGGTGGCTGAATGTGTGCTTGTAGCTTCAATAAAGGCAATCCATAATTCATTGGCTTAAATGCATTCACAACTGACCACATGCCGATGCCTGAATCTCATATTTGGCCACGGTAAAAGGCATTAAATTTGTCATTCGATAAAGTATTTATCGAGTGTCCAGTCCTTTCACAAATGTTTGCTGTTTGTGTCGTATCAGGAATTGCTGTTCACTAGCATTAAAACCGAATTCGTGTTCCATGTTAATGGAAATATTCGATGTGGAATTATTATTGTTTCCTTGGAGATGATTTATTTTCTTGTGTATTGCTTTTAGGGGATTCCCCTGTTGACTACAGTCGCCCTCAGAAATGCGTTAATCGAATTTATGATGTTTCTGATTCGCATTAAATGAGCAGAACATAAACAAATTCGAATTTAATTTGATTTTCCTCTACCCCAAAACTCTGACCCACCAAAAATCGATAGAAAAAAACTGTTTTCAGCCTGCACACTTTCTCTGCGACTTTTGGGGTCTTTCAGTTTTATTCTTTTCACAATTTTCACAATTTTCACTCTTTTCGCGCGACGGCGACGTATAAATCTGCGGTGCTCCTCAATAAAAATAGACACATTCACAGTTTCAATTTCAATTAGACGGCGGCTGCAATTTCTCATACTTTTTTTGTTGGGATTTTTCTGTTTTTTCGGCAAAGAGCAACGCAAAAAAGAGGCCTTGCCACATTTCAATTTGGGGGCACAGCATCAGCAGCGGCAGCTGATTCGAAAAGTTTTAATTGAGTTTTTGCAACCAATCGAATAATCAAATCAAAACTCATTACAATAAAAGCGAAACGAAAAGGCCGGGCCGGCAAAGAAATTAGTGCAATCGAATTAAGGCGGGAATAAGGCCAATCAAGTTATTAACCGAATTAACGCGGCTCACGACGACAAAGAACAAAGTGAAAAAATGTTTGGCTGCATTTATCAGCTGTGGGACTGGTGAGTAACGTAAATCTCGTAGACCCCTGACCCACTCCCAACCCCATTCCCAACCCCATTCCCATCCCCATCCGCATTCTCAAACCTGCAAGGTCAGCCTGCGTCTGTGGCCAGGGCGGCGACTGCAGTTAATCAATTACGGTCAATTACGTGCTGAGCCAGTTGCATTCGCCAGCCAGCGGGTTCCGTGCCTTCCCCAGCTCGCGAGTATTGAATAACCCCCAACTAGGGCTTAACCCAAGGTGTACGGAACCCTTGTGCCTCATATGAAATATTTATATTATTTTGTTATCTAAAAGTATTGTAAAATTCTTTAAGGATATTTTTTATAAATTTAAAACAAATCAGAAAAATATATTAAAAGTTTGTTTTATTATTTGTTTTTTTATTGGAAAATGTAGGTAGATTTTAAAAATATTTTCCTAGGTTGTTATTTTTTTTTGTATTACGTATATGTATTATATTAGCAGTTTCGTTATCTTTTAAATATTATAATTTGCATTGATTTTTCACCCTCAGCATCAAAACAAATATAACATTTATAGGGTTAATTTTTGTTGTCCACGCAATCAAATTAAGTGGGACGACCTCAACTGATTGAATCACAGTTCCGCTTGCCTTGCGAATTTTCCCTGATCTTCCGTATTTTTTCCGTTTTGCAGGTTGGAGGCGCCGCCCCTCTTCACCGCCGGCACCATGGACGCCAAGAAGCTGCAGCAACTGCAGGAGGCGGCGATTCTCGCCCAGCAGCAGAAGAAGCTGCCGCTGGCCTATCAGACGAATCTCGTTGACTACCGAACGGCGGCCTATAGTCAGGCACTTTACCAGCAGTCGCCCACGGCCACGAGCTCTAGTGGCGGAGGAGCGCTTTCGCCAATCGAGCTGCAGCCGCAATCCAAACACCATGGACTCATGAAGCACGGACACGGAGGTGGAGGAACCTCGAGCAGTTCTCACAGCTCACCCTACCACCAGTCGTACTCCAGCAGTGGTGGTGGGACAGCCGCTGGCCAGGATCAGCTGTATCAGTCGCCCACGGAGCGCACCTATCTGGCGGCGGCGGGAAGGTTGCAGGCCAGCAATGCCACCGCAGGACATCACCCTATTTCCGCCCTGCAGGCGCAGTACCAGCAGCTGCAGGCGGCCAAGATGCAGGCCCAGATCGCCACCCAGAATGAGGCGGCCCAGGCGCAGCAGCGGACCTTTGCCATGCGACAGGCCATGAATCCGCCCACCAATCATTATCACATGAGCCAGTCCCCCAGCATGGTGTCCACGCTTACGCAGCAGCAGCAACAGCAACAGCAGCAGGCGCAGCAGCAGCAGCAGAGGGCACCTCCCTCGTCGCTCAATTTGCAGAATCAATACCAACCGGCTCAGGGTCCCTTGAAGCTCCAACCGCAGCAGCAGCAGCCGGTGATGCCCAAACACTACCAGGAGCAGCTGTACGCCCAGCAGCAGCAACTGCAGCAGCAACAACAGCAGTTGCTTCAACAACAGCAGCAGCAGCAGCAGCATCGCCACAAGACGGATCTGCAGACACCTGGCAGTGAGCACGGCACCGTTTACATCCAACAAAACCATCCAGGACACGTGGTGAACCAGGCCTGCCAGACCCAGATATCGGCTGTTAAGCCCAAGGCCACGCCCAGCTCAGAGGAGTCCTCGACCAACTCGGCCAAGAGTCCTTCGCACGCGCCTCTGGACAGGAAGAAGAGCGCGGGCTCCATACAGGCTCTGAAGTCGCCGATAACCAAGAGGCCGCCATCCACGCCGGTTACCTTGTCCGGCTGGCTGCACAAGCAGGGCTCCGATGGTCTGAAGGTATGGCGAAAGAGGTGGTTCGTCCTGGCGGAGTACTGCCTGTACTACTACAAGGGTCCCGAGGAGGAGAAGCTGCTGGGATCCGTGCTGTTGCCCTCGTATCGCGTATCCGCCTGCCTGCCCGAGGACAAGATCTACCGCAAGTTTGCCTTCAAGTGCGAGCACCAGAACATGCGAACCTACTGGCTGGCGGCAGACAATTCCGAGGCCATGATGCAGTGGGTCAGGGCCCTAGCGGCGGCCAGCTTGATGCAGGCGCCCAGCAGCGGAGAGTCGGAGCCCAGTGTGAACTCTTCGCTAAATCACAGCGGTGAGAACTCCGATTCCGGGATTCATACGTTGCAATCGCAGCCCAGCAAGGGACAGCCAACACCCTCTTCGGATAATGCGGGCGGAGGAGCCAGCGCAGGCAATGGAGGAGGTGGCGCCCAGCCGCTCTATGCCAATGCCCCTCCCAAGCCAAGACGCATCAATGACGGAGGCTACTCTTCTCCATCGCCCGAGCACCACGAGCAGCAGCAGCAGCAGCAGCAGCAGCACTCCGGCCGCCGCTTGATGTCACCCACTCAGCAACTCTACCAGCAGCAGCAACAGCACCAACGATCTCAGCAGCAGCAACAGCAGCCGCAGCAGCACCATGCCATCTACGATACACGGACGGGACACGTGTCCACCGCCTTGCAATTGCAGCAGGCCCAGCAGCAATACTCACTGGACCATCTGGAGGCGCAGTTCCAGCAACAGCAGCTGGACATGGAGGCGCAGATAGCTAGGCTTCAGCAGCAGCGTGCCGCCGAGGAGATCTACGGCGAGCGGGAGATGTACATGGCCAAGCTGATGCAGCAGCGTCAGGGAGCAGGCGGTGTCTATCCCACCCAGCAGCAGCTTCTGCAGGCAGAGCGACGCACACCGGATGCCTATGGGCGGTCCAAGCAGCAGCGCCTGTTCGCCGCAGCAGCCGCTGCAGCGGATTACGAGGATATCTACAACATGTCACAACTGGCAGGAGGAGGAGCAGGTGGGGCTATGTCCGCTCAGGAGGCACTGCTTCAGGAGGCGGCCAGCTATCGGCGTCCGCTCAGCCCGCCCAGCTACGATGGCAGCAAGCATGTGCCGGCTATGCCGCAACGCTACACGCCCAATCACATGGAGGTAAGTGTGGGAAAAGCAGACAGAGAGGAGGATGCGGAGGTAGCCAAATCGGAATCTTTGTTAGCTTTCAGAGAAATGGTCTCAGTCAAAGGAATTATGAAGGGAACCTTGTAAAACTCAGACTCTTAAAGCTATAGTTCTATTCCTGTTCTTTAAAAATCCAATAGTTTGCCTTTCCTGACACACAAGACATCTGCGTTATCCCAAACCTTAAGTGCACTTCGCAAAGGCAATCAAAATGACCAACCGCTGCCCCAGGCAACAACGAGCTGCGATTCCAATTGCGATTGCTGATGACCTGCCACTTGACTCGGCATCCACGGCTTTATGCGCACTTGGAAGCTCGAAACTCAGAACTCGGAACTCGGGGGCGTGGCATCAGCAGCGAAGGTCAGCCCAGCAAATCATCTGCGATGCCACTTGATGTTGTCTGATTGCTGCAAACGGAGGAGCTGTGAGCTCTCAAAGCCAGGGGGAAAACTCTGGACGGCTGAGAGGTTGCTTTTCAGTTTTTATATTTCCGCACCTCTCCTCCTGACCTAGTTGCAAAGTCCCCCGTCTGGTGGATTGCACCTCAGCACGTATCAGCTTTTCACTTTTATTTGCCCTTGCCGGGCGCCTGCTCCCGCTGATATAACTCCTTCCTCGTCCACGGACGACTCAACAAAGCCGCGCAGCACACAAAAGCCGCCTCAGGTGGAGGACCAGAGGGTGGGTGTGGCGGGCAGAGTGCACCCATTGATGGACGGGTGGGAGCCAGTCTTTCTCGGAAACTTTCGGTTTCAAGCAGCTGCCTCGAGTCCGCAGCGCACTCTTTAATTGGACTTTAGTGTGTCAGTGGGTTGCTAAATTGCAGACGTCTCCTCTGCGAGGGCTCCCATTCCTGGCCGCAGTGCAGCAATTTCCTTCGAATGCAACTTTATGAGCTCTTCACCCCCTTGGCCTGGGCAGCACGGAGAGTGGGAGTGGCGTCCGGAGAGGGCGTCGGGAGCAGCTGCTTAGTGGGTCAGGTCAGGCGCTGCAAGTTAGCCGGGAAATGAGTCGCGTGCATGATTTATGGCCAAAGGCCCTGGGCCCGAGACCAGCTGCGCTGGAGCTTGTTCTAGTACGCCTGCCAAGTGTCGAACAAGTTACAGGGCACGCCAATCTTCCACACTCGGCAAAGATATTTTCTGTGTAATTTTAAATGTAAATCCTAAAATTAGTTGCTCGCAATGCAGGCTAAACAAAGCGTGGCAGAAGTGTTCGCGTTGCAGTGCAGACAGCGTCTAGCGACGAGTGCTTTGTGTAGAGTATAATGTAACTTAAATTCTTAATTATCACCGATTTCTGCCAGTGCAAAATGAGTTAAAAATGAAAAACCTAACTCCCCTTGAGGCCATTAAATGCCCCTTACTTATTCTGCTCTTTTTTCCAACCCAATTCCGCAGGCCAGCGCCGCTGATCAACTAATCAATACCATGGACTTGCGTGCCCGCTCCGTGGCGGCCATAGTGCGTCCGCACTCCGCGGACTTCCTGGAGTACGAGGCGCGTGCCGAGGCTGCTGCAGCCGCCGCCGCCGCGGCGGTGGCCCAGAGCCAACAGGAAAGTGGCCGGGCCCCCAGGCCCAAGTCCAGTCTGGACATCAACCGAACGCCGGACAGTTTCTACTACTCGGAGGCCAGCTACGCGGACAAGATGCGCAAGAGCGCTTTGTATCTGCAGAGTGGCGGAGCGGGCGCAGCCCAGCCCCAGCAGGCGGGAAGCTACCGCACTGCCGTCGGTGACTTTAACTCTGGGGTAAACACCATTGGCTATGAGAATCCCTACGAACGCGCCTACAAGCGCCAGGAACTATTAGCAGAAGCGCAGGCTCAGGGCGGAGTGGCCAGCAGCATGCCACGCATGAGCCGCTCTGCTAGCCAAGGACGCTCGGTCACCTCGCAGCAGCAGTCGCCGCAGCAGGAGGACCTGCCGCCCCTAAACGTGCATCCGGGCTCCATCTTCCCGCCATCGATGTCCACGCAAGAGATCATCAGCAAGAACGAGCAGTTCCTTCGTTCCGCCAGTGCCCGGCTCCCCAAGCGATCGGGTGGCATGGACGACGACTACTCCGCCGGCAACTCCACCACCACTTCGCCCACTGGAGCGTCCAATTCGCCGCAGCACAACCAGGACGGGGAACGGAAGCGCGAGGAGTCCATGAAGCGGTTGCTCGAGTGGAAGCAGCGCATGCTGCAGTCGCCGCTGACGCGAAAGGGCATCCAGCAGGGCGGCAGCAACATGTCAGCCATGTCCAAGCTGGGCAGTAATCCGAACATCCTGCTGGCATCCACAGCCGTGGCCAGCGGAGCGCGCTATGGCCCCCAGGCGGGCAAAACTGGTCTGGTGGGTAATGGCAGTGCCTCCGGAGCTGGCAACCCGCCGTCAGCTGGTGGCATCCAGCGTTCTCGATCGGAGAGCCAGGCCAATGTGGGACCTGGCGGAGTGGTGTACAACAGCTACTCCTCGGACGATGAGGGTGAGTGCCAATCAGCGATGACTTCCCCAATACGTATTACCCATATTTTGCTTGGCTTCAACTCTGTCCCTATTTAGTACTTCTCTATCTGTATCTGTATCTGTCTCTATTCCGTATCCATAGCTAAGTTAATGCGCTACTTTATTTGCAATACATTACAATTTATTCTAAACTTTAAATAAGAAATGAATTAATGCTTAAAGAGCTTCTTTTAAAATATTATAGATTTGTTATTAACAATCTACCTCTTTTTGGTTAGATTTTTGTTTCAAACAAGACATAAATTTGCTTATATGAAACTTTTACTTAAAGTAAAATATGATAAATGTTATCAACATTTCCTCGACAAATTTGATTTATTCTTGCAAAACTCTTTAATTGTGGCTTGCTAATTGAATTTGTAATGCAAATAAATGTAATGTTGACAAATAAGGCTTGCGCATGAACATGGCCTATATGTATTTTTATCTACATCCATATTGTAAACGTATTCGTAGAAGTATTTAATCTGGCTCTGTAGCTGTTGCTAACCGTGCTGCATTTTTCCTTTTATTTGCTCTTTGGCCTTGCTTTCAGTTAGTTGCATGTTAGATAACAACAGCTGCCTGCTCTTTATTTTTGTACTTTCCTGCCGGATTGCAAGCTGCTGCAGAGCTGGAAGAAAAACTCTTTAAACAAAAGCACTTTCAGTGGCAGGAGCTTCTGTTTTTGACTGCCATAATCCCCTCATTTAAGCCTTCCCCCATTTCAATGCTAATTTAGTACGACCCGGCGCCAGACTAAACAATTAAAAGCTTCATGTAGTTTAATACTTGTGTGTTTTTAGCATTTTTTATTGCCTTGTTGCGTTCTTTTATGGCTTAATGAATACGGTTAATTAAATAGAAAAAATGAAATGAAATGGCCATTTTTTGCGAGAGGCAAAGCTAGTTAAGCGAAATCGAAACCAAACAACGATACCTTCCTGCCGTGCGCACACCCAAAGACACAACCACACACCATCCATCCACACACCCACGCACTCTCATACACTCACACACACACACACAGCAAACCGAAGCAATTTTAAATTTAAATTTCAAAGAATCGAGTATTTTAGAGGCGCTGCCGGAAAGTAGGCAACTTCTAAACCCAAATTCCGGCCGGGTTTGAGTCCAAAATAAAAACCAAACAGCCGGATTTTGATTTATATAGCATACATATTTTGGTTTGGTTCTATTTGATCGAAAAAGGAGCGGGGTAGACCGAAACCAAAAACAAATAAACATTTCCGTAGTCGATAAATCTCTTTATTTCACAAAACTCCCTCCCTCTCTCTCTCTCTGTCTGTCTTTCATGGGTTTAGTAAACATTTTTTGGCGTAGTTACGTTTCGGACTTGTTTCACTCATACTCGTATGCTACGTTTTTCCCATCATGACAACCACCGGGTGCTTGGTATTTCCACTACTAAATGCCGCTGTAAACTTCGCACTAAAACCCAAACAACCAAAAACAAAATAATAATAAAATACAAATACAAAAAAAAAAAACCAAACTCAAACTCAATCTGGGCCCCATAGCGCAATCGACAACCCATTTGATTGAATTGAATTTAATTACATGCCAACCAGCAAGATATACAAATATGTTTTATATTTCTTCTTTTCCATACGTACTATATAAAATAATTCGTTGTTGGTAACTTCTAAACACAATGCCTCACAATTTGTAAATGCTGTAAATTTAACAATGATCAAAATCGAAAAACAAATATCATAAAACATAAACAAAACGCACGAAAACGCAGCTGGCACTGTGGATGATGATGATAACTTGTATAAAGCGGCGGCAGGAAGGTCACCATCTAAAGCAGCAACAACAACAGCAATAGGTACAACAATAACAGCAACAGCAACCGTAGCAATAGCAACAACAGCAGCAATAGAAACCCTTAGAAACTTAGAGAGTCCCAAGCCCACACCCACCACGACGACAGGGACAACAGGCACAGGCACAGTCACAGGCACAGGCACAGGCACTGCCAAATTCCAACTAAAGCCTATTTTGAAAGTGCACGAGGCCAGCAAGACCCGCATTATTCAGGTGCAGCCCAAACAGCCAGAGGAGGAGCGGCCCAAGCTCAAATTACACCTGCCCCAGACAAATGAGGTGGCCAAAGGAGCTTCAGAAGAGCAGGAAACTGAACAGCAGGCGGAGCTGGCAGAGCATCCCCTGCCCATTCTGCCAAAGAAGGCGGCCCCCAAGTCGCCGCAAAATGCCAATTATGTGCCCGTGTACAGCAATAAGTTGG
This sequence comes from Drosophila lini, assembly GCA_018905715.1. NCBI lineage: Eukaryota > Metazoa > Arthropoda > Insecta > Diptera > Drosophilidae > Drosophila > Drosophila lini. The sequence goes on from JAEIIL010027389.1 coordinate 95,290, forward strand.
TCAGCAACTACGAGAACATGGAGTTTGGCAAGCCAATCCCCGAAAGCAAGTCCCCCGAGAGCAGTGCAGCGATTACGGATCCCGAGGAGACGCCCATGCTGATGCAGCTCAAGTTGTTCAAAGAGCAGCAGCGGCAGCAGCGCGAAGAGAGTGGAGTGGAGCAGCAGCAGCTGGAGGAGGACCTGACACCCACGGCGGAAAGCAAGCCAATGCCTGGGGAGGATTTCGATGAAAAGGAGGAACGTGGTAGAGAGACTGACGGGGAAGAGGAGGAGGACGAGGACGAGGACGATGATGATAGCACTGCCTGTGAGGAGTACACAGATGATGACATAGACGAGGCTCTAGCTCAGGATGATGATGACGGGGCTACAAAAGCAGATGAAATGGAGCTGCGGGAGCAGGAGCAGAAGGAGGAAAGGGAACTGCAACAGATATATGTGAATGAACCCATCACTCCCACCGAACAACAGTTCGACGAGAGTCACTATCTGCCCATGACGCCCAAGAAGACGGAACTGGGCCAGCCAGGTGTCCTGACACTGGTGGCCACCCACGAGAGCTACGAGGAGGAGGAGAACCACTACGTCGAGATGACCAAGGGAATCCAGGACGAGGACAGCAAGGGCAACTACGAGATCATGTGCCTGGCGAGCACTAGCTCCAGCGCCTTTAAGTTTAGCGCCAAAACGGAACCGGTGTATATGGAGTTAGCTGGCGTCAAGGCCGCGCCACCACCACAGCCGACGGAAGAGGCTCATTGTTCCTCAGGTCGGTCCACCCTCAAGAAGGGCAAGAAATCTGGAGCTGAGTCCCTAAAGAAGAAAACGAAAAAGCGGCAGGGCAAGGACATGCCGGACATTCTCAAGCCCGCCAAGAGTGCCCTGGCCTTGGCCAGCGATAGCTCGGATGCCGATGACGAGAGCAGTCGGCAGCAATTGGAGGCGAAGAAACTGCGCTCCAGGTCGCGCTTCAGTCTCTCGGACACCTTCAGGCCCGCCTCGTACTACTTGGGAGCCTCCACGCCCCTCAACAACTACGCCGAAAGCTCGGACAGCGAGATACTCCCACCACCGCCAATACCCGACTCACCGCCGCCCATGGAGGAGCTCAAGACGGAGGAGATCTTCTCCTCGGAGCACTATGATACGGTAAAGAGGCGGGATAGCCAAAGCAAGGTAACCCTATCGTACGAGCAGCTGCCCAAGATGCATGCCAGCAACACTTCCCTGAACCTGCCCAAGGCAGTCCCTAGTCCGACTCTGAAGAGCAGTCGGCTCTCGCTGCCCGATCACTTCACCAAGGTGAGAGCTACTCCCCCCCAGAGACTGCAGGTGGTAGCAACGCCGACGCAGCAGCACCATGCCCGCACCTTGTCGGACTCCAATTACAGCTGCCAGCTGACGGACAACAGTGGCTCCCGCACCTCCTCCGACCTGGATCTGTACCGCCGGCGGGGACAGCAGCAGCGCTGCACCAGCAACAACTCTTTGCCCCTCAGCAGCGAGAGCGAGTCCGTGGAGTTCCGACAGAGATCCGACTCGGAGTTGGATCGCCAGCGATCGAGGAGACCGCTGTCCCAGGAATCCATCAGCGAGATCGAGTCGCTGAGCGAGCAGTTCGAGGAGACGCTGAGCAGCCACGAGCTGGACACCTACCTGAGTCACCTGCACCTGCCCACCGGTCAGGCCACGCCCACCAGTCACCACCTGCTGAACGATGCCAATGCAGCGGCGGGAGCCGATATCCTGACCAATCTCATCAAGCCGCCGAAGACGTTCCGCAATGCTGAAGATGAAGAGCAGCACTTTTACGGCAACATACATTTCCTCTCCTCCACGGATTCCATCCAGCAGCTGGGTGAGGGCGCTGCAGCTGCCCTGATGGTCATGCACAGTCGGAACAACAGCAACATATCCACGCAATCGGCGCCGTACTATTACTCGGAGCTGCCGACAGCGGCAGCAACTCTGAATAATCAGCGGGAGATCCACGCCCATGGCCTGAACATTGCGCACATCCACAACCCAATCAACCGGCAGCAGCAGTTCGATGTGGACGCGTTGGTGGACAAGGATCAGGCCATCGACAGCAAGAACCTGTATTGCGTAAAGGATAACAACGAGAAGCTGAGCAACAAGCTGAACAACCTGAAGCTGAAGCTGGAGGCGGCGGAGCCACCGGAGAGTGGCGGTAGTGGTGCACTAAACCCATCACATTCATATCTCACAACTACTAAAAACACAAACCTCGCTCGTAAGACGATTGGTGGTAGCATCCCGTTGGATGGTGGAAGTGGCGGAGCCCCTAACACCGATGGTGCTGGTGAAGATGCTGGTGCCGAGGCCGGAGGCAAGACCCAGATCCCGACGAATAATGCCAATCCCAACCTCTCAGTTCTAGGTGGCGAGCTGCTCTGGGAGGAGGATGCCCTCTGGCGGGAGAGCCTGCGTAGGGTATCCCAGAGGCATGCGCGTTCACTGGACGACCTGGACAGGATTGCCACGGGTCCGGTGTCCAGCTCCACGCCCAAGGTTAAGCTGACCAGGGAGGTAACCTATGTCAATGACAGCCTGAAGCCACGGCAGCAGCAGCAGCAGCTGCAGCCACAGCCACAACCTCAAATCAACGACGAGCACGACGTGTATGTGCAGCTGCTGGACAACTCCACCCTCGGCCGGGACCAGACGGACTCGGATGTGTACGAGGTGCTGCGAGAGGAGACGGCCTCTAATTTGTCGCACAAATCCAATGAGCTGGATCGCGAAACCATTCGCCAGTGGGATGCCATGTCCAGCGGCCTAATGAAGAGTCACCACAGCAACACGGAGGCCACGGGGACGCCCAGCTCAGGAGCAGCTGTCGCCCATCTGCCCCTCACCAGCAATGTGCGCTCCATCATCCAGCAGCTGAATAACAGCGGCGACGACGCCAATGGCAATCCCATGAAAAAGTCGACGAGAAGTAGTAACAACAACCAGTGAGGCAGTTGGATCCCTGCTCCCCCCAAAAACTATATGCAGCGATTTGCATGGTTTTAGTTCAGATTTCAGTTTTCCATTTTCCATTTTCCATTTCCCGTTTCTGTTTGCATTCTGCGAGTTATTTTATTTCATGTTGGAGATAGTTCTCTCTCTATTTGTTTGCGTTGATTGATTTGTTACTGTTGCTGTTTTTGTCGTCATTATTGTTGTGTTGTTTTGTTTAATTAATCAACTGGTAAGCAAACTTATATTTATTTATCAAATACCCACATCCATCCATATATCTCATTAAGTCATTAAAGCGCTTGTACATACGCCACTCATTAGCAACACAACCTCTCACACACGATGCACCCTCCCTCCCAGCCACGCCGTAGAGTTGAGAATCCCTCAGATAGACAGATAGACTAGATAGATAGATACAACTTTTGGGCAGCATCAAGAGTTAATGCAACGATTTCCGCTTAATCCCTCGCACCCGTAGCCATATCCAAAAAGAAACAAAGAGCCAGCGAAAATAAAATTCAAATTAAATTAAAACTATTTCCGGCATTCGCTAACCGAAAACTGATTGCTTTTCTAAATACTTCGCGCACGCATTGAAACTATTCTAAGCCCGCCGCCACCCACTTCCATCTGAAATACCCTAATGCGCCTAATCGAATCTCTCCTGACCTTGTAGCCTCGATTTCTGTGCGCAATGTGAGCAATCTGCCCATGGGCAATCTGACGGTGAAGCCGGATCCCTCGGATGCTCTACAGCAGGAGTCCGCCTTCGCCCCCTACTACGGAGGAGCGGCCGAGACGAAGTATGCCAAGAACACAGTGCTCACGGATCGCGGACTCTACGCTGGCAACGGCGTTCAACTGGCCACCTCAACGCCGCAGCATCAGCAACAGCAGTTCCGGATGCGACGCACTGGCAGCAGGGCGGAGATCGATATGTTGGAGCGGGAGACGAGTAGCCAGATAAGGGTAAGTCCCTATTTTCAGAGGTTTAAAACTTTAAAGAAAATTTCAGGGGGAACACATTTGATCAATTGTTAAGTTACATTTTGTGAACCCAAGATTTGTTTACAACCCTGCCCATACTCAATGTTTCGCACAACCCACAGAACTTGGATGTGTCGGCCGGGGACTTACTAAGCCGCACCCACGAGGAGCTGGTCCTGCTGCTGATCCAGCTGAGGCGCCAGAGCAGCCAGACTGCCAGAGCCATTGAGCAGTGCTGCAGCGACATACACGATGTGCAGGTGGATAAACGATTGATTAAGTCCATGTTTATCGGTGGGGGCTAACCTGGTGCTGGTTCTTCTGTGACTAACTCTTAAATTTATCTGTCTGACTGATCCACTTATTTGGCGGGAGTAACCAACACTTTCCATGTTCAATCCCACAGAACCGCTTGCGCAGTGCCGAGGGATTGACTAGAGCCGAGAGCATCCAGAGATTGGACTACTTGAAGCAGCACCTGCTCGACCTGGAACGGCACTATGAGAAGAGCAAGCCGTTGGTCAACCTGGTGGATAACATGGTCAAGCTGGGTTCATTGTATCGCAACGATGCCAACGGTCGAGTCCAGCCCGTTACCATAGAGCGCTTGGAGTTCAATCAGCGCATGCAGGAGCGGCACATGCTGCAGGAGGAGCAGCAGCAGTGGGAGCGCCTAAGTCCCAATCAGGCGGAGCTGCAGGTGGGATTTAAAAATTTATTTAATTATTAATATTTTATATTGCGAAACCATTGACTAATATGTTGGGTCGCCTTAGGCCAAGGTCCGTGAGCTGTATCAACTGGATCAGTTGCTTCAGGAGGAGTCCGGCACTCTGCAGAGTCTCCAGCGTGACAAGGAGGACCTCGAGCGAGCTCTAGGCGGACTGAGGGCCCGCATCCATGACAGCAATGCCACTCCGATGGCCCTGGAGGCGGCCAAGAAGCAGCAGCACATCCTGGAGCGCGAACTGTCGCGGGTCCACCAGCTGCTGGCGGAGAACTCAAAGGTATCCAAGGTGCCTAGTAGAAGTTTTTTGCATTTTTTGCCCACGCGTCCACGTGAGTCGTGTGTCCGCTGCGTGTTACTTGTCTGCTTGAGCTTCGCATGTCGCTTGTGTAACTAACAACTAATTTTTGAATCCCACAAAGCTCTCTTCCTATTGATGGATTAATCTCCGACCTGACATGTGTGTGTGATATTAAGTGTCTTAAAAACGATTTAATTACAATAATTAATACTTTCTGTTATGAAGTAAACAGGATTAATGCAAAAGACTTCTCATGTTTGTGGCCTCTGCTGCATGTGCCATAGCCAAAACCGGGGGACAACCGAAACTAACCGAATTCTTGCCTTGCAGAAACTGGAGCAGACAGTGGCGGGCAACGCCCACCTGGAGCAGGAGCTTCTGCTCCTCCGCCAGAAGGTGCAGGCCAGCCGAGGAGACGCCGCCAATGGAATAGGCGATGCCGCTCACATCAATGGAGACCAGACCGCCGCCGTCTTGCAGTCGGAGTTGGAGAGAGTCCAGTCTCTGGTGGGTGACATGCAGAGGCAGCGCCACGAACTCAGCTCGGCGGTTCGCCAGCTCACAGAAAACTCGACTAGGTTGTACCAGGAGATTGGAAATAAGGAGATGAACGGCGGTGGCTCCACCAATGGCAGCCTGAAGAAGCGCAGCAACTCCACGAGCTGGACAGAGACGGATCTGGACGCCAACATGATGCGGAGCGGCAGTCGCCAGCAGCTGAATGACTCTAGTTTGAACCTATCCACGCCCCTGTATGTGGACACGAACAATGGCTCCACGAAGCTAAGCGACTACAACCGATACAATGGAGGCGGCAGCAGCGATGCCCTGGAGATGAGCGGAGTGGACAGCGACGGCTTCCTGGACAGCAATCCTTTCGCCACCGCCCTGGAGAAGCAGGAGATCAAGACGGTGAGGATTGTGAAGCGTGAGTCAGAGCGGCGGCATCGCGATCGCAGCGAAAGGGGACTCAGCAGCTCCACACAGAACCTGGACCAGGTCTTGGAGGAGGAGCAGTATGCCCAGCAACAGCAGCTGCAACAGCAGCGGGAGCAGCAACAGCTGTACGCCCAGAGCTTGGAGGAGCAGATGAGCAATGGCCACCACAGCCGCTCCAAGTCCCTGCCCCGGAACTACAGTGAGCCTCCCAAGCCACGGCACAGCCGCCACATGAACGGTAAGCAGAATGGCCACCACTACAACGGTGGCTTTGACTATGACCGGAATAGCAACTACGAGCACCAGCCGCCGCCGCCACCGGCTCCCCAGAGCAATGGCCACCATCACTCGCAACGAGAGCAAAGGGAGCACCTCAATCCCCTGGCCAATGCTTACTTCGCCAAGCAGCTCCAGCAGCAGGCGAATCCCTCGCGGGACAGTGCCCGCGTGGCCCTCAGGACCAAGACCGATTCCCTGCAGAGCCTCAACAAGAGCCTCACTGACATCAGTCCGGAGCCAGTGTTCCAGAGCGTGGCTGCCCGCCAGATTATCAACGAAATGTCCGCCGGTTCGGCATCGGAGGACACCGAGAAGGTGGTGGAGAAGGTGCCGCCGCCGCACAAGCATCGCCGAGCCGTTCCCCGCGAGAAGAGGCGACACTACACGGCGCCGAACAATGTCAACCAGAAGGCCATGGAGAAGGTGCAGGCTGAGAACGATATGAATCGAAATGTGAGTGTAAAATAGAAGAGATTAATCCTATGCAGATTTGGTAATTATTTATTATTTATTTAGAACACAAACTGGCGAGCTCGCGATGATCTGGACATGGAGGTGGCTCTGAGGCCGCGTATGAACGCCCCTGATGTGATTCGTTCTGCCCTGGGACAGGGTGAAAAGATCTCGGAGAATACCATTGACAATTTGCTCTTGGCTCCAAACAAAATAGTCATACCCGAGCGTTACATACCAGAAACAGTGAGTAAAAGAATAAGGCAATGTGTATGAATTATTTTAAAATATATATTAATCCCAAACAGACGCCAGAGCTGTCGCCGGAGGAGAAGAAGCGTCGCCAGGAGAAGGTGGAATCCATCAAAAAAATGCTGTCCGAGGCGCCTCTTAGCAGCAATGTGAGTTTTAAAAAATTTACTTATAAAACATGGATTGTGATCATAATTTTCATTTTCAGGAAAATGAAAGCCTGCCGCCGAGCAAAATCAATGCAGAGAAGAAGCAGCGCGAGCACCTGTTGCAGCTTAATCAAATCCTGGCCCAGCAGGTGATGCAGGTCAGCAAGATCGTGGCCGGTAAGTACAGATAACCTAGGATACACTACCGCAGAGAGTTAGGTTAAGTTCCTGTTGAAGCAATCCCGAAGCAAATCCAATATTCCAAATGTATTATGCAATGCCTTGCAAGTTGAGTTTCTGTTTCATGTTCTTCCGTTCTTACTAATATGCTCTCCAACCACCGAATCGAGCCCATAGACCTAAGTGTTATGTGTATATATACCTAAGCGTTTATTCAGTGTAATCTAACCATGCCAGTGAGCCCCACCATGACCCCCCTCATTCCGAACTGTCAACTCTATGCTCTCTTCTAATCTCTATATATGTATCTTCTTTCAACTCTTTCTGATTTCTAGATGATTAATGATCTATATCATAAGCATACCATCTAATCTAAGCGTTGCTCCCCCCGTTCGAATCAAGTTTCTCTCTAAGATCATCATTCCCCTTCACCCACTCATTGCGAGCGACGTCCCTGATGGCGATGATGATTCCTTCATGACCCCTGCTCACACACCCACTACAGCACCCACTTCCACACTTCAGACACTGTCAACAGTCAATCGTACATCTCAAACCTTTGACCCACACACTGCCCTCTCATACATTTCGCATTGGCACCTGGTCAGTTTATGTATAATTAATCGTAAATTAAGTAGCCAATGATTAGGGTTCCATTAACTGCATTTTCAGCGTATTAAGTATACGCAGCGTTGGCCCGGCCAAGAAACATATCAAGCCGAAAAGCATTTCTTACTTGTTTTTAAAGATTTTTGATATTGTTACAACATATCATTGGCAAAATATGGGATATTTTCATTTATTTGAATTTAATTAAATTTTAAAAATTAAAAAGAGGGCTGTTTCCTAATCGAAGGGTTTACTTTCCACGGTTATCATTATTTTAAACTCAGTTCAGACTTTCTCCTCTGCGAACTCACATTAAATAGATTCTGTTACATGTTCAAATACATTAATACTAACCCCTTATCAAATTAATTTATATAATTAAATACTTGTTTTTGCATTTGCATTCTGTATAATTTCATATATGTTTATTTGTTTTGTTTTTTTTGCATATTTTCTAGGCAATCCCACTAGTCACAACTAATCCGCAAGTAGCCAGTCGAGTTGTTTCTGTTCACATTTTGTGTTTTTATTTGCATTGCATTTGATTTTCGTTCACGTTGTGTTTTCTGTTTGCAAATCGATAAGTGAGAGGAGGGTTCGCGATTCGCAATTTGAATTTGATGTTCGAAATACGTACTTACACATACCAAAAATATGAGCATACATAGAACATATATAGAACGTTACACCTAAGCATACGGTAGCTGCAGTTATAACAACAAGAACACACGCGAAGTTCAGATTTACAGCATGCTAAAAACTCACTGAAAACTCACTCCAAACAAATTCACAACAAAAAATACTAAAACAAAAAACAAAAAAAAAATATGAAAAACAAACGACTACAAAGTATAAACAGCAACGCAATAGCAACAAGAACAAGTACAACAACAACAAATAAGCACAAGAACAACAACAACCAGAACAAGAACAACAACAGAAATACGATACCGTAAGTCCAGGTTTGTACACATTTCGTTAATACGATAACCATAAATAAACAATAAACAAGTATTGTAGCTTCCATGCCGTGCCTATAATATATTATATTTAATTATTATCACTCTAAAATCTCTGCTTTGCTTAGCCTAGAAACTATATTGGCCCAATTAATCAAACTGCACGTCCTTAACTTAGTTATAGGTTCTAAAATATAAGTGAAATTTGCACACGAAACACTAATCGAAACACTAATCCACGCACACAAAACTTACCAAACATTCTAGAGAACACGAAAATAAGCAAGACACCACACTGAGCACAGTATTTACTACAAGCACCAAAGTGCAATTATATTGGAAAATGATATAGGGAAAAGTTTTGAATCAAGGATAATATTTTCTAATACAGAAGATAATTTTTATTGCAATACAGAAAGAATTATATTTAGTAAAAAGTCACAAGGTTTCAAGCTTGCTTCCTCTCGAGATTTGTAATTATTAACTTTATAACCTGGCAGCCAAAAAGACTATAACGTCTCTCACAAGAAATGTTTGAGAAAGTTGTGAAATTAAATTTCATGCAAATAGCTTAGTTTCCAACAAAATTTCTGCACTGCCTAACCTGCGTGTAAAAGTTGTCAAATCGATCCAAGAACCAGAACGAGTAAGTATGAGCTCAAAGCACAACCCACAACAAAAACAGCCAAGACAGGAGTTACAGTAACCAAAAGCAAAAACACTCCCAAGAAAAAAACAAAAAACTTGTACACAAAACAAAACCTAGTACATATACTTCCGTACGGTTATCGGTGTATCTACCTTTTTATACTCGAAACTTTTTACAGCACGCTTGGGAAGGTTGTGGTCCGAGAAAAATATACTTTTTCGATTTGCCAACTAACTCGATTCTCCTTCTGGTTAACCCACAGAAAAAGCCATGTCAAAGTCGGCGGAAAGAGCGAACCAGGATGACGAGCACCGATCGGAGTCACCAAGCGACCCACTGCCGATATTCCAGCAACGCGACAATTTTTACAGCTAAACGCGACAACTAAACTGCAACTAAATAACTAACTCCGATTAGCGAATACACTATTTTATTCAGGCACAATATCCGCTGCATTTATCTTGAGAATCAAACTAGGAAATTTGCTAACAATTTTAACCGAAAATCGAATCAATTCATAGATGTGACGACTGAGTTATATGGAAGTTATACATACGATATATCCGCGGAAAAGACTATTGCTAATCGAAATCGAAATCAGAGAGAGGGGGGAATATTAACGAATTTTGTGCGAGCAGCAGACGGGAAAACGATTGTTATTGCGTTAATGATACTATGCATATTATATTATATATATACACAACATATACAATATGGAAATCAAAGATTCGACATATCAATGTAAGGGTGTTACAAGTCATTCAAACGATATCAATTAACACACAATTAGCGAGCGTTCTTGAACTGTAGTTGGGAGGATATGGCAAAGATAGTGTCAGCCATTTAATGTACGGTTAAATTCGGAGTTGAGGCGAATCAAATACGTTCCTGGGAGGTAGATCGGTCAAAACTCATTCATATGGCAACTAAAACAATAACTTTGAAGACTTTTGTAACCGACTTTTCGAGAGTAGCGCATTTTCTCTACAAAGAAGGTAACCAGACCAGCAGGCAGTTACAGCATTTGAACAATTTTTGGAGCCAATATTATTGCATTTGATATGAACCAGTTTTTAAGATCAGTCAGTCAGTCAGTCAATCAGCAGAATATCAACAGCAGTGGCATCAAACGAACCTACAGCAGACCGCACAGCGCACTCAAAGCACTTCTCAGACCTTTGCAATTTTCCCCAAAATGTACCTATCGCAATTATGAATAATGGAATAATATATAAACAACTGAGAAAATATAATTAAATTGTATTTAAACGAGAGAACATATAAAAGGCAACGCTGAACTACAACATGCATATATAAATTTAAAATTATACATATTTAAACGAGCATGCTGCTATAAACACATATAATTATTTAAATGTAGGTCAATTAGCCAGGCAATTAAGGCGGATGCATGAAGGAAATGATCCCGTTGAAGGATGTTTTTAATGAAAAAATAAACACAAAAACAAATACAATACAAGTCAATGCTATCGCTGGTTGAATTTAATGTCTACATAACTTTAAAAGTTATTGAAATCGCATAGATCTATTCACAACTAAACATAAACAAATAATCGTACTAGCCCACAAGAAACAAATAAGAAACAACGAGACATTGTTAAATAGAGAGCAGAATCTAGAGGAAAACGATCCATGCAAAATTGTACAAAAATATATTTTAAGTTGATAGTTTTAGTTGTTATTACGATTATTATGTTACATCTATTTGCTACGTATGGTTTAAGGTTCTCTTAATATTATGAATATTTTTACTGCTAAGTTCCCGATGATTCCACAAGTTGTTTGTACATTTCGCGGTGCTATATGGATGTGTATACATATGTAAATTATTTTTGCCCCCGAGTTTTCTTCTAAGTTCGAGCACACACTGAATATAATATAAATATATATAGACATTGTCGGATATGTCGGCTTAAAATTGCAACTGCACCAAGCTTAGAAGCACGCATACTCCCTAGAGATCGAGAAATCAAGATGAAATACATTTAAAACACACACACACAACAAATATTTATTGCATATATATACATATAAATATACATAAACATATACATACAAACTGTACGTCATAATATGATAAGAGTTGAAGACGATAAACTGCGAACGAGAAATGTTATCAATAAAGATTATAGTTGAAAATTCACACCCCATTGTTTCCATTGTAACTGCCCGAAGGTTTCGCGGAACAGGAACTGCTCGACGGGCTGGTCACTTGCTGGACTGGACACCTTTATGACGAATCTCAGCCTCAATTGCCGGCAAAATTCAAGATCAATGTTAAGGGGACTTCGTGGTCATGAATCACAATGAGACCCAGCCGCTGACAGCTCAACATTAAATATTGTGGAATTAATTTTTTGGAAGACGCTGCGAGCATGCCAAGTAGACCCAGAAATCAACGCAGAAGTTCCCGGAATGTGTGGGTGTATCGGAAGAAATGTGGACCATTCGATAACTTTCTAAACAAACCAAGCCAAAGCCTGAGTCTTATCAAAGTTTGATATCTCATTAACATAATCGTGACTCTCGAGCCTCAGTGGATCGCCTACAACGAAAGTAAGTGCTAGTTTGTGAATGGGTTTGCATATTCATAATACACTCGAAAATATTCTAATTTGTATTTAAAGAGAGTTCTCATTAGGCTATTTAGCTAATCTTTAATAATATCAGAATTTTTACATTAAAAGCCATTGAAAACTTTAATGAAATATAATTTTAAAACTTTTAAATATTAAATATCTTAACTGATTAATTTTCCAAGGTGTATTTCCTAATCTATAAGGTTTTTCGCACTCTCGCACAACCACTGTCAATGGGGTTCAATTCGACGACCACAAAATTAACAACACTTTGTCACATTAACTGGCAATTACAGTGCGTTTGTGGCTATTATTCCAGGCCAACATCGACAGACACAGGCCCAATGCAGCAGGCCGGGCTAATTACAATACGCTCCGAAAGACAACCAACCGATTTATGGACGTAGTCGCGTATGTAGATGGGCTTGGGTATGGGTATGAAAAAACCTGAATTATCATTAACCAATCAGGTTTACGGCGGCGACGCGCGGTGATGATGCGAATAAAAACAACTCAAGACGTGAGTGAGTAAGGGAGCGGGAGATAAAAAAAAAAACCCGACCCCGACTACCACTCCGACGACATGCGACATTGTCCAAGTATTAATTGTGCGAAATAAAGTGAGTCGTCGCCCCGCGAGCTTTAGTCGATCTTTCGCGGCTAAACAGTGAGGTTCCAAAACCGAGAGGCGTTCACCAAGAATACACAGTTAAACAGGAACAAGTCCAGGGACTTCAAGCTGCAGCAGCAGTATGTTAGCCTCCGTTCCCGCCCGAGTAAGTCCAGCGGTTGTCTCTGCCGGCAAGCCGTAAATTTCCAGCCACAAACCCCATTTCAATCGCATATTTCACACAGCTGGCGCTGCTCGCCCTGATAAGCCTGCAGGCTGCTCCCCAGCTCCTGGCTGCTCCGTTTCCCGGAATCGAGAATGCGTTAGTATCCGTGGACGCTACACGTCCGTATATTCCTCGCTTCACCTGGTTTTTTTGTCGCTCTCATTTTAGAGCCTTCACCAGCCAAGATTTATTGGCCGAGGAATCCTCGCCCGTTTCAAGTTTGAGCCGGGCCCACGTCCAGCACAATCGGCATCGTCGCCATCATGGGGACGGCAATCACGGTTACGGGCATAGCCACCACAAGCGACACTGGGATCACCAGTTTCCGGGTCCGGGTACGGGTCCGAGCTGCCATCACCATGGCGGATTTGGATTCGAGCATCCACACCATGGGCCACCCCACCATAGATTCGAGCCATTTCCACAAGGTTTTGAGCCGTTCCCAAACAGCTTTGGACCGCCAGGACATGAGGAGCATCAGCGACCCTTTAAAGCTGAGCTGGCGCCCTTTAAAGGTAGGAGATTTTAATTGAAAAAGTGCATTAGGAAATCGAGTATTGGGTTTTGAGTAAATATTTACTTACCACTTACCACTTTAAAGACTAAAACTTATTTTAAATTGCTGATAAACACTGCGACTCTTAGTTGAAAGCTTCGTTATCTATATGATAACAAATGGTAAATATTTTTTAATAACTATTTGATTAAAGAGATAATATTTATTTATTTATTTAACAAATTAAGCTTAGCATACAATGGTAAACTTAATGTTAGA
>JAEIIL010027390.1:0-11086 GCA_018905715.1 Drosophila lini
TTTTCATAAAATTATAACCGAAAATCTGAAGTAATATAATTTGGCCATATCTCAAAAATGATGAAAAATATTGAAAAACAGCCAAGTAATAATTTTTTTTTCTAAAAATTTATCGAACATTTGTTTGACAGATATATGATATAGTCGTCTGATCCGGCCCGTTCCGACATATATATCAGTGAGAGTATTCAGCAGATTATATACAAAGTTTCATTCATATAGCTATAAAACTGAGGGACTAGTTTGCGTAGAAACGGACAGACGGACAGACAGACGGACAGACGGACATGGCTAGATCGACTCGGCTGTTGATGCTGATCAAGAATATATATACTTTATAGGGTCGGAAAAATCTCCTTTACTGCGTTGCAAACATTTTTTATTGGCATAGATTTGGTGAAGATAAGTTTTTAACCCCGCCTTGCGTGTCTAACCGTTTAACATCAAATAACGGCACATCTTAAATATAATTCAAGCCGCCAAACGCTTTGGCAACAGAGATATCGTGTCAGGCGAACGGCTCCGTAATCAATACGTGAAATTAAATGTCCGGACACTTTAACTGCTAAATTGCCGTCTAATTTTTGCAATTTCGGTGACCTTTAAATAGGAGCGGCTGCATCGAAGCGTACGTCAGTTTCAAACGGCGCGTGCATCACGATGTTGGACCTCAACGGCACTTCGGCGACCTGCTACAATCCGGTCCAGAAGATCTGGAGCGGCTCCACCCTGCAGAGCCTCTACAACGAGGACCTCACTGTGGGCCAGATCATCTACCGGCAGCTGCAGCGGCAGCCCCAAAGGATATTTCAGATCTCGCACACGGACAACACGCGACTCACACGCTCGCAGATGCTCCAGAATGCGTCCAAGGTGGGCTTCTACTTACGGAACCAGGGATTCGACAAGGAGACGGACATGGTGGGGCTTCTGGCCCGGAACTCCACCCATGTAGGGGCTCTTGCCTACGGCTGCCTCTTCAACGGCACGCCCTTCCATGCCGTCAACCCCAATCTGGAGCAGAAGACCATTGCCAGTCTCTACAGAATCACCAAGCCGCGCATCCTCTGCTGCGACGTTGCGGACTACGAAAAAATCAAGGACATGGCTTCCTCCCTGGGAGCTCTGGTCGTGACGGTTAACGGAAAGCTGCCTGGAGTCACGAGTGCGGGGGATCTGCTTCAGAGTCCTCTCCCCGAAGACTACGAGCCTGCGCAGTTTCAGCGGGGAGTGGATCGCACCATGGCCATACTCTGCTCCTCGGGTACCACTGGAACGCCCAAGGCGGTGACGCTCTCCAACAGTCGCAAGCTCTTCGAGATGCATAGGTGGGAATACGAAAATATATATTGAGGTAGAAGATACATAATATCCATATTTAGCTACCTAGGACCAGACGACGTTCAGTATGCTCCCAGCACCCTGGACTGGCTGACAGGACTCATCACCCTCATCACGGCCGGGGTGTTCGGCACAGTTCGTCTGATTTCCAGCGAAATGTTCAGCACCGCGCACTTCCTCGATCTTTGCGAGCAGCACGAGATCAGCTGGACAATCATGGCCAACTCCCACGTGGCCATGTTGGCCAACTGTCCGAACACTAGCACGCAGAGACTGCGCAGCCTGAGGCACCTGCTCTTCGCTGGCGGCCACTGTCTGGTTGGCACTTTGAAGAAAATGCAGTCCTTCCTGCATGGACCCGGGATCCTAAGGAACGCATACGGCCTTACAGAGGTGGGAACGCTGATCTCCTATAACTACGATACCCAATCAAAGCCCACTTCGGTGGGCCGTCTAATGGCGAATATGCGGGTGAAGATTGTGGACTCCTCGGGCCAGTTGCAGGGACCGAAGGGCCTGGGTGAGGTGCTCTGCCACAACGGGCAGTCCTGGAACGGCTACTTCGGAAATCCCCAGGCCACGGCAGAAATGAGAGACTCCGAGGGATGGTACCACACCGGTGATGTGGGATACTTCGACCAGGACAACTACCTGCACATCGTGGAGCGCAAAAAGGACATGCTCAAGTACCTGGGAATGATGTACTACCCGCACGAGGTGGAGGAGGTGATCGCCCAAATGCCCGACGTTGCCGAGGTCTGCGTCTTTGGCATCTGGCGGGAGATGGAGGGCGATGCTGCCGCCGCATCTGTAGTCCTGCGATCAGGCAGCAACCTGCACCCCAGCCACGTAGAGCAGTACGTCCGAAAGAACGTATCCGTGCAGTTTAAGCATCTCCACGGCGGAGTGCAGATAGTCCCGCAGCTGGCGAAGAGTGCCAACGGCAAGGTCAATCGGCATGCTGTCAAGGCGGCCTACTTAAAAAATGCGAATGAATCTTGAAATCTTATAATTGCACAAATTAAATAAACAATTACCAAGCAGAATCTTTGTTTAGTGAAAAAATTGTGTGGCAATTTTAATTCAGGTCACTGTGTTCTTGTTATGTCATTGCAGGGTATTATTAGCCTGTTACTTATGTATTTAATGCGTTGTGCGTTGCCTTTCTTAGTCCCTATAACATTTCAGAAGTGTTACTTATCCAAATACCATATTCAGTTATCCAGCTAAGCGGAAAATGTCGGTAATATTAACCTGAAGCTTAATAATAATTCTCCCTTATAGTTAAGCTACCATACCCACAAGTGAACAAAAAACACTCATAAATTTGTCAGCCAATTAAAAAAACCTTAAGTAAGCAACTTAGATACACTTACTAAGGCGATAAAGCAGAGACAAAAGTATATTTTTACAAACAACAATCTAGTTATATATGAAAAGAGAATAGTGAATAAATGTAAATTTAACTATAATATTAACTCAGAATAGCTACTGACAGCGCAACTCTCTCTCTGAGAAGCTTCTCAGGAATTACGAATCGATATGCGATAACCTACTAATGTCTATATTTACTTATATCGCTGCGCTCGCTCTCAATTTCAATCTGAAAATCTGCCTAATCATGGCGAATCGCAGCCTCACTCGCCTGCCTAGATATGAGCAGTATGCATTTCCCGGCAATTACTCCGACCAGAAGGCAAGTGTTTTGTAATGGAGATTGCCTCATAGAGCGTCGCCTGAGCCCGTTGATCACAAGTGCGAATGCAATCGCGTGTCGGGGTAATCAGTGCAACTGCTACCGTTAGACCCCGAAAGCTATCTAAATAGTTGGGGAATAGAGCGCTCGGCTCTATAAAAGGAGAGCTGCCGCTGCAGTTCGCAGTTAGTCGCGAGTTAAGTTTAAAGCTTCACGGAATGCCATACCGACCAGCCAACTTCTACGATGCCGATCTCAAGATCTGGAGAGGGGATCGGGTAAAACACTACTTCGACCCACATCTGTCCATAGGAGAGATCATCTTTCAGGAGATGCGGCGTCACCCCCAGCTCATCGCCCAGGTGGGTGTCATCTAGAAAGAATAGAAGTGAAAACCTAAGCATGAGCTTCCAGATCTCGGCTACGGAAAACACGATACTGACCAGGGATGAGCTCCATGCCAACTCCATGAAGGTGGCCAGCTATATGCGATCCCTAGGTCTCCTTCAGTCCGACGTGGTGGGCCTTATAGGCAGGAACACTACCCACATGTCCGCCGTGGCATACGCCTGTTTCTTCAACGGAATCGCCTTCCACTCGCTGAACATCTCCTACGAGCGGAGCACCATAGAGAAGCTCTTCGACATAACCAAGCCTCGTCTCATTTTCTGCGATGGCGATGAGTTCGAGAGAGTGCGAGCTGCCACCGCGTCCCTGGATGTGAAGATCATCACCATGCGCAATCACCCAGCGGACTCCATCAGTATTGATGAAGTACTAGCCACTCCCATCGAGGAAAACTTCCAGCCAGCTCGCCTGGAACAGGGCAACGATCAGACGCTGGCCATTCTTTGCTCATCGGGCACAACTGGAATCCCGAAGGCTGTGACCATCACCAATAGCCGCCAGATCCTGGCTGCCAGCTAGTAAGTACGGACAACGTCTTTGCCCTGGGGACACTCTATCATAAACCTTCCTCCTACAGCTGTCTTACCACCAGCGACGTCCAGTACACCCACAGCACTCTCGACTGGATCACCGGACTACTGACCACCATCACTTCCGGGGTGTTCAGCACAAAGCGGATAGTGGCGGACAATGTATTCGATCCCGCCTTCTTCATGCGACTCGTCGAGGAGTACAAGATCACGTGGATAATTCAGGCGCCATCGCACATGGCCATGATGACAAACTCACTGGCATTCCAGACGGCGGATCTGTCCAGCCTTCGATATTACCTCTTCGGAGGATCCCGGGCCTCGTTGGAGACCCAGCACCGCATCAGGAGTCGCCTTAGTCGGGACTGCCTGCACTTCGCCTACGGATTCACGGAGCTGGGCGCCATGGCCTCCATCAACCTTCACTTCGACGAGAAGCCCAACTCAGTGGGTCGCCTAGTGAGCGGCGTCAAGCTGAAGATAGTCTGTGAGCAGGGCGAGTCCCTTGGCCCCGATGAAGTGGGCGAGGTGTGCATTAACAATGGCCAGCACTGGGCGGGATACTACGGCAATCCGGAGGAGACCCACAAGATGCGTGACCCCCAGATGTGGTTCCACAGCGGGGACCTTGGCTACGTGGACGACGACGGGTTCCTGTACATCGTGGAGCGCAAGAAGGACATGCTGAAGTACCAGAACATCATGTACTATCCCAACGATATCGAGCGCGTTATCTCAGAGATGCCGGACGTGGCCGAGGTCTGCGTCTTTGGGGTGTGGGATCAGATCAATGGGGACGAGGCTGCTGCCGCCGTGGTGAAAAAGCAGGGCAGTGATCTCAAGGCCCAGGACATTGTGGACTACGTGGCCATACACATTGAGGCCAAGTACAAGCAGTTGAACGGCGGAGCCATCATTGTGGAGGACCTCGTGCGCTCGCCCAATGGTAAAACGAATCGCATGGCCACCAAGGCGTTCTTCCTGGAAATCAAGAACTCAAACTAAAGCGGAGGTCTCAAGGGAGTCCGAAAAATGAAATTTTTTGTATCAAAGAACTATTACAATCTTTAACCTAGCTAGAGTAGCCAAGGAATGTTGGATAAATACCAGGATGCTTTATAAAATTATAATTTTAAGCAGTTACTTTTAATGGAGTTAATCTCAGAAATTAAATCAATTTATTGAATAAATTTATATTGTCAAATTAGCATAATTTTTTTCTTTCAAGATACATTAAATTGCATTTACAAGTGGGGCATTCGCCCAAGGTCTTTCTATTTATCTGCTCGTCACTCAATCAATCTCATATCAAAACTATTGTATCTAGAACCCCTTTCGCCTGGCTTATCTCGCTGGAACCGCTTATCGGAGAGCTTTCCGAGCTTCGGCCTCATATCGGTGACGTAGTGACCCGGTTAGGTGATAAGATTCCACCTGGACTGGAAGTGGCCTGAGCTCGGCGAGCGGTCGCCAGTCGCTGAAGAATCGTTATTGGAGCCGCACCCGGACTCGCGCCCGGACAGAAAAGCGTTTGTTGCGACCCGGCCAGCTCTTATCAGTCGCCAGAATGGAACGCTCGAGCACGAATTTCGATAAATACACTAAAATTTGGAGTGGACCAAGGCCGGCAAATTTCTTCGATCCGGATTGTTCGATTGGTAAAATTCTGTTCGCGTTTATGCGGAATCATCCGTCCAGCATTTGCCAGGTGGGTTAACCCTTCAACCCTTTAACGCTTCGTTTATGGGAAACAATATTTATGCTTCCTCTGTAGATTTCCGACACCGAGGGCACGGCTTTGACCAATGGCGAGGCCATCACCTTTGCCATACGCATCGCCCAGCAGCTGAAGGCGCTGGGACTGAAGCAGGACGATGTGGTGGGCATTGCGGGAACCAACACCACATACCTTATGCCCGTGGTTCTGGGTTGCCTCCTGAACGGAACGCCCTTTCATGCAGTTAGTCCCTGGCACGACGAGGACACGATGAAGCACCTGTTCTCCATCACCCGGCCGCGGCTCATCTTCTGCGATGGCTACGTCTATCAGAGGCTGAGCATCATTGCCAGGATACTCAAGTCTCAGGTGTACACGCTGAAGGATCACCGCTTGGGCATGCCGCGAGTAGAGGATCTGCTGGAGCCCACAAAAGCGGAGCTCTATTACGTGTAAGATGGTGGCTTTATGAAGAGATAATATGGAATTGGTCAAAGATCCTTGCTTTTCTTTAATCCAGGCCCGAGCACCTTCTTCTGGGTGGCGATCAGACGGTAGCCATCCTGTGCACCTCTGGCACCACGGGTCTGCCCAAGGCCGTCTGCATCACCAACTCTGCTTGCCTCTTTGACTTTGGGTGAGTCCTTGAAAGAGTATTTTCGGATTTATAATTCTCAATCCTTTCCAGCTTCGTGACCGGTCAGGATGTGCTGCTCTCCTTCAGCACCATCGACTGGTCGGCAGGCATGTTCAACATGCTCTTCAGCTGCTGCCACGGCTCCACGCGGATCATCACGGACCGGGCCTACACGCCTGAGTACATGCTGCAGCTGGTGGAGAAGTACAAAGTGACCCTGCTGACGGTGGTTCCGCAGCAGGTGGCGTCGCTCCTAAAGGCGCCAACCCTCAGCAAGCAGCGCCTCTCCAGCATCCGCTTCGTGAGTGTGGGCGGTGGCTCCTGCTACGTGGCCAATTTGCTGAAGCTGCAGGACTTCCTGATCAAGGGACAAATATCCTACGGCTACGCCCTGACCGAGTGCGGCGGAGTGGCGGCCAACATGGGCGTGTCCAAGCCCTCCTCGGTGGGCAGGATTGTGCCGGGTGTGCGGGTGAAGATCCTGGACGACGCCGGACGAAGTCTCGGCCACGGAGACACAGGCGAGATCCTTGTGCACAACGGAAAGCTGTGGAATGGCTACTACGGCAACCCCAACGAGTCGAAGCGCATGCAGGACTACCAAGGATGGTTCCACACGGGCGACATGGGGTACTTCGACGACGAGAACTACCTGCACATTGTGGAGCGGAAGGGCGACCTCCTACGCTTTCACGGCGCACAGTACTGTCCCCACGAGCTGGAGCAGGTCATCGCCGAGCTGCCGGACGTGATCGAAGCCTGTGTCTTTGGACTGTGGAACGAGGTGGACGGCGATCCTGCGGCGGCGGCAGTTGTCAAGGTCCCGGGCAGTCGGCTCACCGAAATGGATATCGTGGAGTACGTGGCCAAGCGCCTGGTGGTCACCCACAAGCAACTCCACTGCGGGGTATTCTTCCTGCCAGAGCTCCCGAAGACAGGCAGCGGCAAGGTGCTGCGCCAGCAGGCACGCGATCAGGCGCTGGGCAAGAAATGGGCCGACTACGGCAACGGACACTAATCTTTCATAGAGTTAATTCTGTTAGGTTTAAAGACAATAAGTAATTATCGCCGGGTGACTCATCCAGCCACTGTAGAGTACTGCCGAAAACAAATAAAATAATATGTACACCCAAACACAGGCAGACGAGTATGTATGCTTGATATCGGCGGCTTATCTCCCGATGATTGCGTTCCAGGTGCGATAGTTGCGTACGGACACCAATTGATCATCGGCGGTGTTTGCCGGGGGGAACGGATTGTCGTTCAAGGTAATGCTGACGGTGGAGGTCAGCATTCTTGGGCAAGTATTGCCTACCGATAAGAGGTTGCTTGGAAGCGCCAGTCCTATATGTTGACAGACAAGCGTCCCGAATCACACGATTTCTAATTGAAATCATCCCAGGTGACGCATCATTACGAAGAATTAATTAAATAAATTTAAAATTAATTAGTTGAATAAAGAGGTAAATAAAATTATTGAAACTCAGTAGCCTGCAATATCGAGAGTCTATACAAAATGTAATTATTCCAGTAAATCCTTTTTAACTGATTCAAAACTGTATTTTTATTTATATATTGTAATCTAATCTCTTTAAAATGCTGCCGTCAAACAGCATAATGGTGCAAAAGCATCTCCCAGAAGAAGAGCCAACAGCTGTACGTGTGAAGCGACCCTCGCAGCGACATATCGAGTGCCTAATGATCCTAATGATCCGCATTCCAGTTGGGCAAACACCAAACCCTTTGGGTGACGGTGAAAGGAACAGCAACATTATCATTTGATTGACAGCGAAGCAGAGTTGCACTTTGTATGTACGTGATCTTGTAGCCCTGCAACTGGATACTCTGGCCCCCGCATCCTGCACTCGGCTGATGAGTGACATGCCGCCCCGACTGAGTCACGATCGATCGATGGCTGAATGCTCGGGTGCAGTCCCGAAATAAACTGCAACAATTAAGAGCCACTTTGGCTGGGAATTAATTCGGCGGGGATCAGTGATAATGATCGCAGCAAGCGGATTGACGGACGGAAGGAGCATCTTCATCTGCGTCGTGCCGTTGTTTTCAATGTCAAGTTCAAGAAATACGATCCATACCGCGCATTTTCGGGGCATTAAGTAGTGCCCATTGATCAGACTGGCAGACTGGCTGCTTGCCTGAGCTGTCAAAACCTGCTTGGGTATGTAGGAAGTGCCGGGCATGACCAATTGGATGCAGTGGAGCAGCTTCTCAAAGCCGCCTGGCGCCCATCCAATCCTATCCGCTCTGGGCAACTGGGATCCGACGGCGTTTCTAATTGTCAGGCGAATACCAAGTACCAAATACCAATTATCATTTGTCAGTAACGCCGCTAATAATAATGTTAGTGCCGGTGTAATTAAATGCCTACGCTCTTTGTGCGACGGTCGCATGAAAGGTTTCTGATCATGATCACAGATCCAGACTCGCAGATCGCATATCTGCGATCTAATCTCCACGCTGATTAATTCATTAGAAAATGTCGACTAGTTTGTCAGTTACATGGCAATGACTGCTGCCCGCCGCCATTGCTGCGATTAATTGGCGTTATTAATCGTGTAGAATATGCTGAAATTGTTTGCGCTTATTTATAATACTAAGAACTAATTTATGTCTCACGAAGTTACGGATTGAGGGATTGTTTAATTACTCCTACGATTTGCATATGTCACAGCACCAGTCTGGCTAAAGCCCCCGTTACACGGTACCCGTACCCCTCTTGAAAGTGGACCCAACCCAGCTGTATATCCTCACCACCCTCACTCCCCCCACACAAACCATGCCCAACAGGAATCTTATTAAGTCATCTAATGCAGCATCGCATTATTGGAGTGTACTGAAGGGCATCATGCTCGAGTAAATCTCAAGAAGACTTAGAAGGATCGATGGCAAAATACCTATTATGTCACTTTGGCACTTAATTTTTTACCAAAATATAACACCACAGAAAATATTTTTAGCACATGCCTATTATTCCTAACTATTTCACTAATCGATTTAGAAATATACCATATGGTATTCCTAGAATATTAATTATTTAATTTAATGGAATCCTTCTTTAAGTCGATAATAACTTTGACAAAGGCTTACTCTCTGAACATCTTATAAAGCCTAAAATACATTACCCATACGCATTCTTGAGATCGCTATTTATAACATTTCAAAAAAATCAAAGTTAAAAAATTATAATGAAGCCATAAATGCAATAATCTAATTAAAAAACTTTAAACTGAATTTACAATTTTCAAAAAAAATTATTTAGTTAATCCCTCTCCAGTTATGTCAGCTTTAGGAGAGTAACTATTCCATGCATATCCTGCATATACCTCTGATACCGTGTAGAGAACAAGGGCATAACAACTTTGACACATTGCCTTCGACATAGGGGGAGCTGCGAACAGAATTTATGGCGCTTAAATTGCAGTCATGCGCATGAGCGGCAACGACTAACAAGATCAGTGCCCCCGCCTGACTCTCTAAGTCCCGATCCCGATCCCGATCAGCCTTAACTTCACGTGGCTAACCCCTTCGCTGTGGCTGCGGCTTAGAGCGGATGTTTGGTGTCAAAACACTGCAGCGGCCCGATGCTGGATGCCTTTTCTCTGGAATTCTATACCGGATCCGGGTCCTGGCCCGTAATTTATGTAAGCGATGTGTTCACCAGTGAAAACAAGAGGAACGCGCGATCGATGATCGTAAAAATAGTCCGGGCCCCATGTTGCTGTGCGTTGATGTTGCTTTTATCAATTTGTGTTAAGTTCGCTTCTAAGCACGGAGCAGGCATAGATCATAAAATGGCACCCCCCGGCATCCGATGGATGATGGTAGGGGATCGGCTTGGATCGGTTCGATCGGTGTGGATCGCCTTGGATCGGATCGGAGGGGAATTTACATAATTACCGCTGGCGGTGCTTTGGTGAGAGCCGACCAAACGTGTCAAAATGAAAAGTGTTGCATGATTAGCGAGTAAATTACAGCGGCCAGGCATAAATCTATCCCAGGCCAGTCCGCCAGGACCGGAGATAATCAAATAAATGTAGCGATTAATAAAAGATGAAGATGCAACCGCAGTGGGCACAGATGGGGGCAGCGGGAGAGGCGAGGACCATCAACGGGGCCTGCTGGGATCGGGGTCTAGATCTTGGCCAAGAGTTCTGAACCAGTGCAGCTGCCTTGGATCGACTGGCGCCTCGAGCGTGCGAATTTCTGGCCGCCCGTTGTGGGAGGTGTGAAGAACGACCGTGGCCATGTACTGAGAGTGTATTCTGTGCCGGCGACTTCAGGAACTGGCCACCTCCAGCCCCAGGCCAGCGGCCGGGCCGACATGACACATTGTTGTTCTCGTAGCATAACTTGGTCAAAAAACGATGATCTTAGGATGCAGCCAATGGTCGATGCTGATGATGATGCAGGTGATGCCTCAGCCTGCAGCCAAACTCAAATGGAACCGGCTGCCAAGTGCACTGAGAGAAGAGATTAGGATAGGCTAAGTCTTAGACTTAATTGTTGGGTGTTTACTGATTTTTAAATATCTTCACTATATTGCTTTTATTAACTGGTCCGGCCTTACTTTTTTAAACGAACACAACTATCACTATTCAATTTACATTTCGACGCATTTTCGCGAAAGTATCGTATGTTGAAAAAGCTAATTTTACAGGAGAAGCTTTATTTTGACTTGATCTCTGAAGAAGCGCTATAGAAAAGGCAAAATTAAAACTTAATTTTTATCGGAACTA
>JAEIIL010027390.1:11143-58125 GCA_018905715.1 Drosophila lini
TTGCATTAAAATCTCAATTTCGAAAAAAAGCGACATACGATACTTTCGCGAAAATGCGGCGATTTGGTTCTCTTATAGTTTCAAAGTACTTATTTGTAAATAAGTTTTGCTTTCGAATTTTAAACTAGTTAAAGAAAAATACTTGCGCGTTTTCTTTCAAATTTGTTTAGTTCGAAATTAAATTTCTTCTCTGTGCCTCTCGTTATGCAGATCCCAGCGATAGATACGATTCCTTAACAAGTCTTCGCAGCTGAGGAGCCGGCGGGGGAAAGATGCCGTCACCGGGTGTTGTTAAGAGCAAAGTGTTGTTAGCCGGGCCCGGAATCGGTAATGTGTTCGTCACTTGTTCGCCAGTTGTTGCGTTTTAGCGGTGGTTTCGTATTACCGTTGCCCAGTCGGGACCCGGTCAAGGTCTCCCTTTCCGTGGCGACAAGTGTCCCCAAGATCGCAGAGCCAAGAACCAACTTTCATTGAGCAACTGCAGCGGGGACGGGTTTGCACTGCATATTACATATTACACATTGCATTCCGATTCATCGAATCGCATTGAGCGGTGTGGAGTAAGAGTGGCGTGGAGTCGCGTCGCCTGCATTTCCTGTCGCATGAGCCACATAAATTAGTTTTCCATGTTCACTTGTCACTT
This sequence comes from Drosophila lini, assembly GCA_018905715.1. Taxonomy (NCBI): domain Eukaryota; kingdom Metazoa; phylum Arthropoda; class Insecta; order Diptera; family Drosophilidae; genus Drosophila; species Drosophila lini. Next base: position 11,787 of record JAEIIL010027390.1, read on the forward strand.
GTATCGCCATTGGCCAGTTGAACCCGTTTGCCGGCCGTTGCGGGTGTCCATTCCACTTAGAATCCGCATCCGAGCGATTGCCCTTATCAGTCGCCGCCGAAGCCATCGCCGCATCCCCGGCACAATTTGCAATCAATTTTGGCAAGAAGGCACCTAATTGCTTTTGCGGTTTATTTATAGGGCCGCTTCACGCACCGCCCGGTTAAATGATATCAGAGTTTTCCTTATTAAGACGCGAGTCGGAAAAGGGAAACTCTCTGGTGTCGCAGCTCATTCCCAACTATGTTTGTAGTTCAAGTTTAAGCACCGAATTCCAAGGAGTTATCTTCGGCAGTCTAAACACTTTTACTCGCTTATCGCCATGACTATAAATTAGGGTCTCTGTCAACGCATTCTTTCGTTTTTCCCGCATGGAAATTATGCAAATCTGGCATTGATATATTGGGCAACGCAAGCCGCCAGATCTTCAGTTGTCTTTAGCGTATGGTCACTATTGGGCTGGCTTATTTCAGTTGTTTCCGTAGTGTAGCGGTTATCACGTGTGCTTCACACGCACAAGGTCCCCGGTTCGAACCCGGGCGGGAACATATCAATAATTTTTTTTATTTTTTTTCTTTCGCTTGCAATTTGTATTCAATGCCAATTGACCCAACCCTCCCAGTTTCCGCTGATGTAGTTGAAGTTCATATAATTAATTTTCTCTCAACCGCATTTACTTTTTATTTCGATTTAATGAGGCTGGTTTTTTGAGCGTTTTCAGGTGTGTTGTATTTATAAACACACCGACCCTCAGCACGCACCGAACTTCAACTGCTTTTACGACTCGCAGCGTCCCGGCGTCACTCCCAGCTCCCTGGCGTTTTTATGACTTTCCTTGTCGACTACCGCCACCCAAGGCGAAAGGTTGTCTAGAAATAGGACAGCGTCCTATTAAAGAAAGTGCTGTTATTGCTTAAATATGTTGCACGCAGCGCGTTTTGGGGGTTGCTTTAACAGACGGTGCACCATTCTAAATGGTTTGAACTTGACAGAGAAACTAGAAATTCGATGGTCTAGAAACTAGAATATAAATGGTTTGAGTCATTTTTTTTTCCGTCAAGGTTCAACTCCAGGAGTCAGCTGGAAACGATGTTTTTTTGTTATCCTTTTTGTCCCTAACAGTTTGGGTTTTGGTCGTTTACTGCCTGTAGGTTTCCGTAGTGTAGTGGTTATCACGTGTGCTTCACACGCACAAGGTCCCCGGTTCGAACCCGGGCGGAAACAGATTGTAGGTTTATTTTAATTTTTATTTTATATATTCTTCAAAATTGTATATATAGTTGACATTTTTTTTCCATAATCCATTAACCTTCAATTCGGTCAGTAAACTATACTAATATTGTAAGCTTTCTTTTGTTCATTTTTATTTATTTTGTAAAAAGCTCTCTCACTCGCTCTACTCATTTGGAGCTTTTTCGGATGCACATAAAGGGCTTAACTATTGAGACACAGCTAACGGTGCGAAAGGCCTTCACATGGCAACTATGACATCGAATACACAACAGGGGATGTAGCTCAGATGGTAGAGCGCTCGCTTAGCATGTGAGAGGTACGGGGATCGATACCCCGCATCTCCAAGTTAATTTTTTTATTTATTCTTGTCATAATGAAAGAGTTTTTTTTTGCTTTGGGAACATTTGCACATATCGCTTACCCAGAGTCTGGTCGGCTGATGGACATGCTCTCCCATCACCGGCGACATTTGTGTCCAATTATTTAGTAAATAGAATATCATGCCGGTTTACAACTCCATTTCACACGCTTTTCCAGGCGACTGGCCGAACCGGCTCGTTATGCAATGGCGTTGTGACTGTGACTCCTTGGCCCGTCTCCGCTTCCATTTCCCGGCGGCAGTGCGCGGCGTGGTCACCGCCCGGCAGACATCGCAGCTAATCCAATTAAGTGTATTCATCATATTCACGCAATGCAGGCCATGAACTAGAATTGTAACTAAACCTGACTCGGCGGAAGGTGGCGGCTAGCCATCGAGGGGTCCGAGAATGAGAATCGCGGATCGGGGATCAGGGATCGGTGAACGGGTATGACGGAGATTCTGACATTTCCGTCATGTCCGGATGATTGAAATCTGTTTAATTGAATTTAACTAAGGAATGCCTCAAGTTAAAAAAATAAAAAAACGAATAGTTTTTTTTTTTGTTTCTCTTCTGTTAATTAGATTATTTCTTCCAATGACATTGACCAAATATCTACTATGTTAATTGAAATGAGTTATTAATTAATTAATAGTAATTCCTTAAATGGATAAGCCTCGATTAAAGTAAAAGCTACATATATTCCACACATGGAACTACAAATGCAGTTGGGCTGTTACATGACATGGCAATAAATTAATTTCACCGAAATTCAGTGGGCGTTCATTAATAAATCTATCTAATCTGCCACCCTATTTCGCTATATACTGCTAATGGCCACGGCATTGGCATTGATCAGGTGCAGTTGGTTGGACTGGGTGGCTGTTTGTGGGTATGCCCACACTGGATTGGTGTGAATCAGCCAAAAAGTCTTGGGGAGTATTCTCAATACGTCACGTAGACCTCGCAATCGTAAGTGCTGCCAAAAATATACATACTATGTGCATATGTTATTCACATCAGCAAATTTAAAAATAATGAGAACTGTTAATCGAATTAGAAAGAAAACGTGATAAAATAACATAAATAAATTATGTACTAATAGAGAATACTTTCATCAACATTTAAACAAGAATGTAGAGTCCAGGTCCCTTTAAAGTTTGTGATTTAAACAAATAATTGTCCTTTAAATTTGTGTCATCACTTAAGAAATACATAAAATAAATGTTAAATATTGAATATCTTTATCACTTTTACCTCAGAAAAGATGCAAGTAATTTGGTGACGCGTTTTAGTGAAAGGAAAAACCTCGAAACAAAATGCAATCTTAGCTTTTGGGGGCATACTCCAGATAGAAATTATAGCGGTCATTAGCTGCTGACAGCAAAAAAAACCAAAGGTAAACAAAAACAACGCTCTTCGTGACATTGTGGGCAGCCAAAGCCACCTTGCTATAAAAATAAATACAAATGTACATAGTATGTACATACATATGTACATATGTGGTACGTTAGCGCCGCCAGTTCGCGGGCTTCTCCCGAATTGAACTCTTTTAATCAGCCGAGCAATTACCGCTCTCAGACTGCCAGCTGCGATATGGTGGCCATATGATGATCGTGATCACCGCCAGAGGAGCTGATAAGGCCCGGAAATGCGCGTGGGGGCGTGCGCCGGCGACGTCACCCGCTCTTTTATGCTTACGCCAGCTTTTGTTCCATGCTGGCAGCATGTTGCCAAGAGAACTTTGATTCCCGGGCTCTCCGGCTGTCCGGCTATCCGACTGTCCGAGCTTTGGCGGCGGGTGGGTCTGGTCTGGGTCTCTTTATTATTTCTGATCGTTTCGGCTCTTTTTTTCGGCTGCTGTGGGGGCTGGGCGGCCTCGTGTTTCGCCTATTCATGCGAAAAATTCAGCAGCGTCTGAATGAACGCGAATGTGGGAACATGAGCGACGTCGAGCAGCAATTTCGCCATTTCAAGGCCTACGTGACTTGTCTCACACAGGGAAATCGGAACGATTTAAACTGGGGAGCGCGCCAATTCGGTTCTGACTGCGTTTCTGGGATCTGGATCGGGATCGGGATCGGAACCGGAGCGGATCGGGTCTGTGTCTGGGTCTGGGTCTGGGTCTCCTAGCGTAACTTTACTCTATCATCCATTTATACTGCAGGCTTAACAGTAGGACATAACTCCTGTGGGATATCAAACTTGAATTTAAGCTACTGATTAAATGGAAAGATTTTAATGAATTTCACCAGAAGAAATTAAATTTAATAGTCCAATTTATATTTTGTTATTTTTCTTAAGAATTTTTTTTTGTATTATTTTTTATTAAAATGGTACTCATTTATTAGTCAATATTTTCAGTTTTAGTAAAACCATAATTATTAGGTAACTAAATATATTTTCCATTGCCTTAAAAAGTTATTATTCGGTAGCACAAAAAGTATTAAAAAATGATTTAAAGTTACACATTTTGTAACTCTTATATCATTGAAATCGACGTTAAAATTTTAAGCGGGCAAAAAGTTTTTGATTTACGGACATACTATAATAGATGTGATCTTTGTAACAGCCCCCATGTCGCCACCCTGCGATCTGCGATCTCGCGATTTAGCTGCGGCGACCACATGATCTCTACGCTTTCGGCACGTGCTGTCACCTACTGCCCATATGGAAAGGTCTTTGACTGTAGTCAGCCGGTATCAGCATATTACGCGAGCGGAGAGCGCACAGTGCCGGGCGAGGTGCGACTAGCTCTCCGGAGTAATCAGCGCTATCTGCTCACCTGTTTCCAGCGCAATCGATGTGTGCCATAATGGTGACAGTGGGATTTAATCAGAATACGAAATATTCCCCGCCTCCGTAAGCTTTCCGAGCGGTTGTACCGAGCCCCGACATTAAGAGATACCAGGAACTAGGTTTTTGAATATTTTAATTTTTATTTACAGTAGTTCGCGCTTAGTTGTCCGCTCGATTTCTGCCTTCAGTCTTAATGATAAATACGAAAAATGGTATATTGTAAGTGTAGATTTAAAGGTAGAACTCTTATGCCTAAAGATCAGGAACTTTAGCTTTGTTGTGTGGATCGGTGGTCCAATGTGCGAATTATCCGCGTCGATCGATCGATGGATCCCTTTACAGGCTGACTCGTGTCTGGAGGAAAGCCCAGGCGACCATCTGCAGGCACAGGCTGTAAAGGGCACAAAACATTATAGAGGGGGTTTCGGGGTGCGGACTTATAGAGAGGGTATAACAAAAAACCATGCCAAAAATAAAATGAGTGCTGTGATAATTTTGTAAATTTATTCAACTTCAATGGGGCAACGTGCAGAAAACAATTGAATTCCATGCAATATATGGGTACCAGTATATCGGAGATTATGCCTCGAGCAGGCGTACTCATCTTACCACATGACTAAAACACTTTCTCAATTCGATATTAATGTAGTTTTAATTTTATTCTTTTTAGTTTAGTTGCTCTTGATTTTTCTCATGCTCTTTTCATGGTTCATTTACTCACTTATCTGGAAAATGTTTGTATAATGCAATTATAACAGAGTTTTGTTAGTCTAAGGCCTAGAGTCAACTTAATCGTAGTTTATAAATAAATATTTTCAAATAAATAAATAACTCAATAGTACAATCTATAATTTCACGCTTATCTCTCGTCGATTAAATAAATTAATATTACATGTTAGTTGCGAAAATATTTGTAAGTAAAATACAATGTTTTGATTTCTAAACTCTTCATTCCCATTCCCCTTCTCCGGTTTCTAATTTATAATAGTTGCTTTTTTCGATGTATCGTTGGCTTCATAGTTTCGCTTGCGGATGCTTAGGGGTTTCCCTTGGGGAAATTCATCTTAAAAATTGATTTACAGAGCTTAGGCTACGCACTGAGAAGCAGCGAGGTTCGATAATACAAAGACAAAAAACTGTTTCTTACGACTAAACCGTGTGTCTAGAATTTGTCAAAAACTGTTCGCAAGACCCAGATTTTGAAAATTCATATGGCTCTGCAAACTCTTGGTTGACAAACTGGATAACATATTCGAATTTTCTTCGCTTTGTCCGTTAACAACATTGGGAATAGCACTTTGCAAGTTTTCAGTTTCTATCTGTAGTTTTTCAGAGTGGTAGTTTTTCTGAGTATTTTCATCGGCGTGAAAGTTCCGCCGCAGAGACTCAAGTATTTCAATAGACTCTTTCGTAAGGTTATGGCTCCGGTTTCAAATTTGCGATATTTTACATCTACATATTTGTGAATGGGATGGGCGTGCAGTTTATCATACATTTCGATCAAATATTCATACTCCAATGGGTTGAGAGGTTCTTATAAAATACTCGAGACTCCGTCGTAATACATTTGATATTCATCGTTTTTGGGGGGCTCTGGGGCTGGCATTGACCTGGATCATCGCCGGGGAGACAACAGTCCGCTGCATCAGAAATATTTTATTGAACCAGGGAAGTTGGAACGGTTTGGTGATGTATAAGGTATGTACACACTGGCTGGATGATGTATGTGTATGGGAGGATATAATTCTGGATGTGCAGTGTAGTGTTGTGTATGTACATAGTAGGTGGCTGATCGTGAAAACTTGCAATTACAATATCTTTTCAATACTCAGGCCAGTCATTATACAGCGATTTGCGATTCTCCCTTCTCGTTTCTCTCAAACTTTCAGATTCTGCACATTTTGAACGTTTTGAATTTTGTTTTTTGCCAAACCAAATCTTAAGGATACCCAAATAAATATTAAAATTTTGAAAAATACTTTGAACAGCACACAATAACCAAATATTAAGAAATCAAAAAATACAAAATGTGAGAAATAACTGAAGAATATTAATCAATTTTAAAGGTATTAAATATCTATTTAGATTTAAGATATTGGTTAAAGTTAATGCCAGAAGGAAAAAAAGTTTTAAATTTAGAAAAATATTCAATTGCCAATCCGTAAATATATATAAAAAGTTATTGCCAATACAAGTTATTTGAGGAAATGCTCAAAAATATATTTTAGAAAATATCTACTTAGTGTAGTTCGTTTTGTGAGAAAAGATGGAGTTAGCTCTGGAAAATTTCGAATGAATTTGCTTAGGGGATAACTTACAAATCGTAGTAGAGCGAATCGTCGCCGACTGCGCCGCTGCGTCCCTGCGCCTCGGAGGTGGCGTCCTCGTAGCTAGCATCCTCCATGGAGCCGCCGTCGGTGTCAGCGTCCTCCGGCTCCTCTGGCTCCTGCTCGGCGTCCTGCTCCAGATCCTCGCCGCTGGCGAGGCGCACGTTGCGCTCCACACGATCGCTGGTCTCGCTGAGGGCCAAGGCCGGCAGGGGCGAGCTGCTCTCCCAGTGGCTCTCGGGCGGCGTGGCCAGACTGGTCGCCATGGTGGTGGTGGTGCTGGTGGAGATCAGCTCTTGCTTCCGCGGCTTGCGCTTGCCACCGGCCACAGCTTTGGCCTGGTGTTGCCGCTGCTGTTGTTGCTGCTGTTGCTGCTTCTTGCCGCCGCCATTCTGCCGCTGTTTACCGGCTTTGTTGCCTTTTCGCTTGCCACCCGGCTGAATGTTACCCTTGCCCCTCTGCTGCTGCAGGCCCTTGCCCTCTGCTGGGCCAGTTCCTGCACCTGCCCCTGCACCTGGCTGCTTCTTGCTACCATTCTTCTTGCCGCAGTTGGGCGGCGGTCCTCCCTCGGCGGCCGCCTTCTCGCGCAGCTCCTTGCATCGCTGGGCCTTGGGACCCAGCTTCCGCAGGTTACCCGCTCCAGCACCCGGCCGCTTCTGGCACTGGTGCAGCTCCTCCTGCTCGTGGGGCCGGCACTTGCGCCGCTTCTTCTTGTCCTTGCTACTGCTAGGGGTACTGCTAAGGGTGCTACTAATGGTACTGCTACTGCTAAGGCTACTGCTAATATGGCCGCTCTCGCTTTGACTACTGTTACTAATACTAATCAGGCTGCTGGCACTGCTGCTGCTGCTGCTACCATTGCTACTACTACTTCCACTACTTCCGCTTCCACTCCCACTCCCGCTGCACTGTGGAGGCGCCTTGAAGTGGGCCTCGTCGATCAGCGGGATCAGCGGCTTTCCCGTATCACAGAGTTGGCGTACGCCGTGCTTAACGCGATTGGCCCCGAAGTTCTTGGCGATCAGCTGCTCCACCCGATCCTGCGGCACTGTCTCCGTGATAGCGTTGGTGTAGGTGCTAAGTTTGCGGAGCGACCGGCTGGCCGAGATCTGAGTGCGACGCAGCTCGCCCTTGCCATTGAGGGCCAGGTAAAAGACGCGCCGCGCGTTCGAGTTGTAGGTGGAGGAGTACGTGTTGTAGTTCTGCAGACCCATGTTCTCGTTGAAGACGCAGTCGTCGGTGAAGTCTTTCTGCAACAATCAAGGGCTGTGATTAAATTATTTGGCAAAACATAGATTGGAAGGAAAGAGTACTAAATTCTGTTATTTGAAGTCTAGAAACTATGAAGGGCGCTTCGAAGTGAATCTTACTTTAAGCAATCTTAAGGAAAATTCAAAATTTATGATAAATAATATACATAAAAAGTCCTCGGTCTGAAAAAGCTCTTCAATAAAATTGCAATACTAATCCCAACTAAAATCTTTTAAAAATTATATCTAAAATATATACTCAGTTGGGATATTAACTAATATTAAAATTTAGCCTTGACATCTACCGGTAGCTATATTAAGGGATTCAAATGCTTACTTGAAAAAAATCGAAGCAACCAATAAGTGTTTAGGCTTCTTCAAAGGGTTACTGGTTGGTTGTCCCCTGATTCCCTACCGAACTTCTACAGAATCCGAATAATGAGACGCATTCCCCACCGAAATAAACCTTCTTTGAATTCACTGTCCAGGGGCGGCGACTGTATCTTTTATCTATCGCCAGAGCAATCCGATGGATAAATGCGCTCATTATCACAGGATGTGCTCCTATCGGCGTTGACCATCGATAGCCGTCTTGGCCATAAACATTTCTACTTTATGAACACCTCATGACAGGCGAACAAAAGGACCCAAGGAGCCAGTTAAAATAATTACCAGCGCTGAGAACTAAAAATTGTTGGCTAGGTAGAAAATGTAAATCGAGAGCGGGAAAGGATTCCCAGCAAGTCCCTCTTCTAGTTGGCCTTTCGGATGCGCCGACTGCCCCAGACATCTGCAGATCAAATTCAATTAACAACATTGAATTAATTCGCTTGTCAGGCAATTAAAATTGCTTCGCGAATAAAACGCCAGCGAGGCACCCGTTGTCGGTGAAATGTCGCCGCTTAAATTTAGAAATTAATCAGGCAAAAGGCGGCCCGAAATGAGCCGTCAAATGGGTGAGGGCCGGGCCAGGGCCAGGGCCAGGCCAGGAGCTTGCTGCCGCTCCCGAGGTCGAGTCAAGTACAGACAAGTTTTTTGACATACGAGTATGTGACAACAATGTGTGCGCCGCCCCTCACCAGACTCCCTTTTATGATACGCATTTCCAGGCATTTTGGTTTATTTTTAGTCTTCAATGGCTTGCAAGTGAAAATTGGCAGACACCAAAGGGAAATGAAGTTGTACTTTGATAAGGGAAACCCGGCGAGCGGGGACCGAAGATAGCCGAGCCATTAGCCGCTCTCTCCATTGAAGCTTATCGAGTGGCGCCGCCAGGTGAGATGCTAGGACCAGGAGAAAGGGTCGACCGATTACGGGGAACACCTACGAACGGTACCGAACCACTTAGGGGACTCAGCCCGAGCACCGCGTGACGCGCTCGGCCACTTATCGCCCCGAACAGGACAATAACGACGATAATGATGCAACATATTCATTGGGCGCGCTCCGCATTAATTGACCAAGCCCAGCTCGGTTTCCTCCGCGGGCGGTCTCGGTCTCGCTGGGAGAGACAAATTATGCAAATTAATAAGCAAAACCGTAATGTGAACATTTATGGCTACGACATTTTAATTGGACGAGACGCTGACTCACGAGGGGTCCGGGTTTGGGTTTGTTTTCGGGTCGGAATTTATGAATTGGCAAACGTTTCGGGCTTTTTGTGTTCGCTGGTCAATTAGCAAGGCCGAAAATCACCTGCCTCGGGGTGGTCACAAGATCGGACGAAAATACTTAAAATATTATGGTGAAATGTCATCAAATCTCTCACTAGGCAACAGGCGCCTATGAATAGAAAATTACAGGGAGTGTTAAAACTGTGGGTAAACCAGAGGGCCGTAGGATCTCATGCACTCTGTGTATCGCAGACGAATAACAATTTTGGGTGGTGAACGAGACTTTTAAGAATTTCGGAATTCTAGGATTGGTAATAAAGGCGGCTGTAATAATACATTTTCCTCACTATAAATAATACTGAAAATGAAAAGACCTTTGTCACCAACTAAAAAATATTTTCAGAAACAAATTCTGTCTTCTGTTTTGTTAAAGTTTAAATAAGATATCTTAGAGATTTTTATTCAGAGTGATATACCCGCAGCCTTGCGAAAATAAACTAGACGGCCCAATATAACCGCCCACTTGACCAACTTAAAGATATGTTGGCTATGTTATAGGCTCTCTCTTTTAGGCAGGCGGCAGGCGGCATGCGGCGCCCTCAAAGGGCCGCCTACAAAGTTGCCACTGGTGAAGCGCATCAATCAGCAAGTATCTGTATCTGCAAGATACCAAGCGCGAGCGTGGATGCGGACACGCCTCGGCTGACAGAATTGGCACAACGCTGCTATTTCGGATGCGAAAAGGTCAAAGTGCTAGCGACGGCGGAAAGAAAATAAATAAATTAAAACAAAAACTAATGTCCGCCGGACCATTGAAGCGCAGCCGAGCGGTTGCATGGCGCCAGCCCAAAAAAGGCAACCGCAGCGCAGACGAAATCAAGGATCGCTCCCAGACCCAGCGGGGTGAAGTGAAGTGTCGCCTTAACCCTGGCGGAAGGGGAACACTTACTTACACTCGAGGACTTGCGGCCGCCGTCAGTTGCCACTCGACCTGACCGAGGCAGAAGGGACGAACGCAGGACTCGCTGTGTTGCTGCTGATCGTGTTGCTTTGTTTTTGTTCACATTTAATTTTTTATTTATTGCCCGACCTCTTCGGGCGCTCTTTCATTTATCTCAGTGTCCTTCCCTTTGGGTTTTTTTTCGGTTTACCTCAATCTTTTAACAGGCCTTTGTTTGTTTTTGTTTTCTGTGCCGAGGGGTGCCAACAATGGACTAGAAACGATAGGCACCGATACCTACATATATCTGGAGCATATCCCAAATATAGTTATCTGGGAGCGGAAAATTGAAACTAGAAATCGATTTCGCGGTTCAGGGAGTAAGGATGATATGGATGGTCCGAATGTTGAGTTACTTCTAATAAAGAACAAGTTAAAAGTATTTTTTAATCGGGGCAAAAAGGGAATAACAAATATAAATCAATATAATATTTCAATTTCAGTTCATTGTTTGAAAAATAGTTTAGTCTTAGGCCTATTTTACACTCCGAATTTGAGAATAACTAAAGTTTAAGGGAATATTTTGTAGGATCACAATTTATGTATAAGCCAATAAAACTGCCTCAAAGTTTTTTCCTGCTGTCCTATTGTATCTTATCTTCTATTTGGCTTCCCAAGAATTATCCAAATATTAAACAAATTTTACATTATTTCAATATATGTACAATACAATATTTTAAGCTTGCTTACCGAGCCATAGGCAGCGCCGCACGCGTCCATGCACAGATACAGGCAGGTGGCCACACTCTGCAGCTTGATGCGTCCCACATCCACGGTGGAGCGCTGGAGAATCGCTGGAAAGGGAACGGAGAGAAAGCATATTAATTAATTATCAATCACACGTTGCAGAAGTGGAGACCTGATTGCGGGCTGACCCACAATCTGGGCCCAGGTGCCGGGACACCACTGACAGTGCCCAAAAGGCCTGTCCCTGTCCGAAAAGTTGTTAATTACACATCCGACACCTGGGCAGCCGTCAGTCGCCAGGAGTGAGTAAAGCGCTTGCAGGCATGGGTTGAGCATTAAATGGCCAATAAAATACATAGTGGGGAACCCGGTAAATCATAGATTCCCATTGCTGGGCAAATTTGTCAACTGCGCCCGATCGAAGATGTCTTCAGTGAGATAATGGCGGACGTTATTTATGGCTCGATTCGCGCCAGGTTAATTGAAACTGCGCCGCCTTGCACTTGAGAAACGAGCAAAGCCACACCAAATTCAAGTTCAGGTTCGCTTAAGGTCAAACCACTTGTGGGGTCCGTGGAAGGGGCCCGGAAGGGGGGACGATGGAAGAGGGGGCCGGCCTCTTTGTCAGTTGGCAGTTGGCTGGCCAAAGTGTGTCAGCACTTGGCCGCCGTCCGTTCAATGAACTCCGTGCACTTAGTGCACACAATAAACATCAATTTATAAATACGCAGCTTGTTACGGGAGCAATTGGAAATTGAAATCTTAGCCAGCTGCTGTGGCAAGGAAATGGCTGTTCCTAATAAAAATTATTATTAGAGATTATGCGGTATACTCTGCGCAATCCCTGAGTGGCCACTTGAGTGATGAGAAAGTGCATTTCGAACCGCAACTGGTCCTGGACGATGTGAAAGGAAGTTTGGAGCGCGAATAAGCCATTAAATCCCTAACGAGACATTATTTATGTGGCAGCTGAAATAAAATCCTTGACATAGCAAAGGGATACAGATATGCCGGTATTTGTTACTTAAACTGATAAGCAATTAACTGAATAATTTCCGATGAATAACTTGGGAAATTATTGCAGAGCTGAAACTGTGCCAGCGGATAAACAGCGGCGGGAATATCATAAAATATTGCTGTCAATAGGTGGGCAATTTACGGCCCACATGCTTATCCCGTATGGGCAACTTTTATTGCAACTTCGGTTGCAACTTTGCCTAAACAAAACAGGGACGTGTGTGCAGGGGAAAGGCATGCGTTTTTTATTTACAGGGCATCGTGCTCCCCATACCCCTTGCCCCAATAAAATACGGAAATTGTAAAGTTTCGGCGAAAGGAAAAGAACATAAATAGTGTAAATGCAGTAGCTGCAACAAGAGGCTGTGCTCCCATTCTTCCCCTCCCGATGCAGTTCCCTTTCCCGTTGCCGTTCCCTACTCCCTGTTAGATTTACAATTTCCCTCCCCCACGAATTTCCCAGAGCCGTGAGTAATTATTCCATTTTTTCTGGAGTGTTTGGCAATTGCCTTTTAGTGGATTTCATTGGATTTTCCGCCACTCAAACTCTTTTGTAAATACTAAAAAAGAAGGAATAAACTAAACAAATGACATGCTAAGCGCGTCAGTTCATTTGTTAAAATCGAGGGGCCAGAGGGACTTGGGGCCCAGCGACAGCCTTTCACTTCGCCGCATGCCATGTGGTGTTGCATTTCACTTGCGTCGTGTTGCGCCTGTCGTGGTGTGACTTCTTCTCTCCGAGCCTCATTTAAAAAACCATTTGTTTTGCTCGAGTTAACAAAAGTAATTTTTCTTCTTTTTTATCTTCTTGTGAGCATGCGCCTTTCGGACAGCGACAACTTTTAGCGTATTAAATTGTTAAAAAGAATAATTTATATTTATTCTTGTGGGAAAGTTTTCTCCGGCACTAGCTCTGTCTCGTTCGCACGCCATTCGTGATGCTAATTTTAGCTCGGAGAACAACAAAAACCGAATGAGAGAACACACACAGAGAGCGCCCTCTTTCAGCTTGTGACAGAACTTTAGCGAGCTGCACGGCATGTGGCGCCGTGGCTTAGTTGGTTAAAGCGCCTGTCTAGTAAACAGGAGATCGTGAGTTCGAATCTCGCCGGGGCCTATGCTCGCTGTGAGCATTTAATTTTTTTATTATTATTCTTTTTTCAGTATTTTCTTTTTTATTTTAATATGATACAAAATAAAGCATATTTATAATAGATTATCTGTATATATGATTGAACTACTTTAGTTTGTCTTAATATGGTTTTATATAAAGAAATCAATTTAAAACTTTATTTCCCGTAATCATGTATTAAATTTAATGATTATTATTAATCGATCAGGAAGTGAATTTTCTTCCCATCCAATTTCTCTTTTCTCCCGTAATAGTCATAGAAATCTGTTCAATTTGCTCAGCTCATTATTATGTGTGTTATCGCAGCCGCTACAATAACAATACAGAATTGCTTGAGGTGTGAAATAAGTGCATATTGATAATCGAACGATCTTTTATTGATCTATCAACGGGCTGTGCCTGTGGGGAGGTTCGTTCAATCAGGCGTTGAGTGCAGTTCATTGAACCAGTGAAGGGGAAATCCAAAGACCGAACTCCAAAATTAAAATGTATCCGAATTCCTGGCACGCTTCTGAGCTGCTTTAAATTACCCACACATTAAGCACGTAGTGAGTGGAGCATGGGGGGAGAAGGGGCTCAGGAGACACCAATAACAAAATCGCCTCCAATGGCTGTCGCGCTCTGACAATATTTAAAATGTCAGAAAATATGCCTGTCAAAACGCAGGCATTTTCGGAAGGTGCTCGATTGAGTTATGTTGGGTTGGGTTCTGGCCTTCCTTGTCATCGATGGATGGATCGATGGGCCCGTAACTTAGACAGGGACAATCTCTTCGGCAACCGTTAAGGGGGGAGGGCGCTCAATTCATGCAAATGAGGCATTCATTTTCTCCGAGACAGACGCGACAGACGACGGCATTGGTAATGTCGAAATTTATGTGCAGGCCCTCAATAAAAGTTGGAGTTGACAAAAAATGAAATAGTCACCGGGTATTTAAATAAATCCATGCATATATGTATGGAATTGCCTTTTATTATATTTTTAATTATGCTGACAAAAAAGTGTGACGTTTTGGCGTGACACTTTATGAAAATTTACGATCACTTTTGTGGTTATTTAACATAATATGGTATGCCAGCCATCAGTGGTCGTAAAAAATATCTCTGGGAATATCTCTAAGCGAGGCATTATCCGCTTTGTCTGGTCCTCGAGCCCCTCGAGCATTCACTACCGTGCCACGCCGTCTTTTGTGAACTTTTGTTTGGAATATGGCTCGCCTAATTTATGATCGTGGGCAGCGTATTTTGACAATTTGATTTGAATTGGAGGCAAGCATATCAATCAATGGGGACTTCAGCATATGTATGCGGATCCCCCGATCCAGATGACAATGAAGAGTTAACAGTCGCTGTCTATTAAAGCCCAATTAGTGGCGCTTTATTGAGTTGTCGTATGGCCTGGTAATAAATCTTTGACAAGAAGCTGCGCCGCCTGCACTCAAGTAGATAAACGGCGATAAATCAAACCGTGGGCGGTATGATAAGCCGAGATGCTTAGCATTTGCAGGTGATTGCTTTTTATGCCGGGGAAAGACTGCCAGCAGAGCTACTTATGCGATGGGAAAGCGGCGGCGACAGTTCCCACCCCAAATCCGTGGCCGAAGAAATTGCAATCCGTATCTGTTCCGGGACTCCGGCATCTCAAATTAGCACTCATCCTCAAACAGTCGCTGGAGTGCCAAATTGAATTCACAGTTGGCTAAACCTGGCACTCGCACCCTCTCCCCGTTCTTTGTGTGTTTTTTTCTGGGGGTAATCGAAATGCATTTGGTTTTTGTGGATGGTGAGGGGAGGGAAAGGATATCCTGCAACCGAATACCTTATTGGCCAATTTCCGATAAAAGCAAATACGCAAAAGAATAAATTACAATCGCGTTGACAGCACCGATTTCCCCTCCAGGGGTTGTTTACCCGAAAAACGCCCACAAAAATCCATTTTATCTTAGTGGGAAATGTTGCAATATTTGCGGAATGGCAAATCATAATGGAAAACGATGCCATATCGCCTGGATGAGATCTATTCCTGCCGATGATGGGCCCTGACACGACCAATTTAGATTGGAATTTCTCTTGCGGACATTCCAAACGTGGTGGGATTCTGGCTTTCTCCCTGGGATACATTAGATTTATCAACGCTACCGTTTCGGGCAATCGGGAGGCTTCGGCCTCCATCTGGGTCCAATTCATTAATGAAAAATGAATGCGGCTATTGAGAATGCCTTCATTTGATTAAATTAGACTAATAACGTGTAAAGTATGGCTAGTTCTCCCCCATCGACGGGGGGACGGACTTGGCCCACCAGAGGAGAGCCCGATATAAAAGCCGATTAGGTAAAAGTTTTCCAGTGAAAGTTCAGCGCATTTGAATAACACCCAATGTGTGCGTTCTTACAAATTAATACAAGCCGCAGAGGGAAAAACAAACGAAGAAATTATGTTAAAAAAAATGTAAGCGGAAAAAAGTTGTAAAATGTAAAAACAAACAGATGTTAAATATGCCCAAAAATGATGTTCGAAAAATGTCTTAAGAAAGATGTTAAAAAACTGTAAATTGTTTTGCATGAATAAAACGAACCGAACCACGCCCCCTTCCCGCCTTGGAGTGCGTGACCAGTGACAGGCCAATTTCAGAGGCGCCCGCAGAGAGATCCCCAGTCTCCATTATCCCCAGTTCCCAGTCGCCATCTCGGCCCAGGTTTGTTTTTCCGCATTTTCTCGCTGGATGTTTTTGTGGCCGCGGCTTTTTCTTGTCCACTAAACAACCAGTTGGAGTGGAAATGAAATATGTAGATGAGTCTTTAATTAATTTGAGACACGACAAGACAAGTGGCGTCGTCTGTGGCTGCGTCTGCGACAGCGTTGTCTGCCTCCTGCCGCTCCAGCATTCCCTCCCCACAGAGATCCCCACCTGATCCTCGCTTTTTAGGCCAAGAATCTAGTCTGTCGCAGTCGGAGGAGGTACCTGCTCTGCGGCAGGTGTTGAGTCATTTGGTTGACTGGCCATTAGAGTCTCCATTGATCACCGATCATTGATCAAGTGGCACGGGGCAGCTGGGGCTGTGACTTTGCAAGCTCGAGGAGTTCAAGCACTCAAACTGGGAAGATAAGTATTGCTGATTTTGTATAAGGTAATGTTTGAATTAAGGAATTAATTTTTTGAGTAATTTTTTAATAGTCTCGTTTAGACTTATGGAATCTTGGGAAGCCCTTACCCCTTCCTGTTCATGGTCATACTCCTCATACCCCGATCCCCGGTCTACAATCCATGTGGATCACTATATGCACTGCCTTAGATCTCTGACCTCTGTGCCAAATATTTGCTTTTGGCATTAAGTCGATCATAAATTTTAGAACCGAGCAGTCTACTAAAGCCGGCTCCGCTCCACTGCGATTCTGTGTCACCCGGCGGAGGCTGTCAACATTGTCGCCGTGGCCGAGAGATAAGAGTGCAGTACGCTGCACTATCAGACCGGGTCCAGACCCACAGCCTCGTGGGCGTGTCTGCCGCCCTCATCCGTGGGCAAAGACAAGCAAGCCTCATTGTGCGTTCTCTCACTCCCATATTTGCCTATCGCCGGAGGCGTGGACTGAGCAATTTTACGACCCTTTTGCGAACAACATCGGTTATTCGAACTCCCCGAATGATCCTAACCCATTTCGGCTATCTGGCTGTGCCAACACAACGGCCTATCACGAATCAATTAGCCGAGACACACTCGGGCATACATGTTGTAAGAAACGCTTGTCGCTGATTTATGCAATGCTACAAATGGAAACTCTTAATTATAATTATTTGACAGGCTCGCGGGGCAGGGAAATCAAACTTAAACTGTTATAAGTCGCATATATATTATTTAGCTGGCGTTGCCTGTCACAGCCACGGTTGTCAAATTGTTAACCGTTGGACTCCGGGCTGCCAAGTCGGCGGCACAGTCGCCCAGTTGCCCAGTTGCCGGCCTGTCAGTGACGCTCCAGCGTCTGGTTAGACGGCATTTTTCTGCAGAGTCGGAGTCGGAGCCGGAGCCGGAGTAACAAAAACAGAAGTCCATAAAACATTTTTAGCATGTGCAGACTGGGGGCTTTTAAAATATTCAATTTGGCCGAGGTGACAGATGCGGGCTGATGATCTGGTCGTGTCAATGGTTTGAGGTTTTCGCATTTTATGGCCCCAGAAATGATGGTCCATCGAACAAAGAATGACAAAGTTTTTGCAAAAGATTATTCTATGTTTTGCACTGAGAAAAAACTATGCTAATTGTATCTCAGCACATAAAAAATTTTTCAGAAAACCACTATGAATAACTTAGGAATTATTATCACTTTAAGATACTTTCATAAACCAAAAGATTGAGATAATATTTCCAAATTCACCGACAAACATGGCCATGCAAAGTTAGGAAATTAGCAATGATGTGAATTTCAGGCTGAAAACCGAAACAACTAAAACCTCGAGTAGCGGAGTTATTACTGAAAACGGAATAAATCATAATATATATCCTAATCCAAATAATATCCCTTTATCCAAAAAAAAAGCTTATTTCTGGGTTTATTTCTGTGTACTAATAGCTCCCCAGACAAACGAAGTTCCCAACCCAGCCGTGACCAGATAAATTAAGCCGCAGTCAAAGTTCAAAGAGTTCCCCCTCGACGACATTTGACATGGCAAACGATTCGTTGGTTCCCGCCTCGCTGACACACATATTATGCAGTTCCCGAAAACTATATGTATGTAGTCAGCCAAAACGGAAGCCACCAAAACTGGAGCGTAACCAATGCGGCAGGCATCCAGAGGGTCCCAGAGCCAAAGTGTCGCCTGTCAACTTTGGGGAATTGAAATGGGATGGGAACCGGCTCTGACAATGGGCCTGCTGCATCCGTATTTTTAGCTGTCGCCAGCCCTAGAGACTTTGACATGAGAAATAACATTTCAATTAGTTGATCGAATGCTCGATTTGAGCTAAATTGCCATTGGGGAGCGAGGGCCAGAAGCAGGCCTCCCTCCCCCCCGTAAGGGAGGCGGAGGAATGCCGCGCGTTGTGGGTATAGCTTCAGCTAATGCCTGCTCAAATGTTGATTCCCGGACACATTCGCAGCTGATCCAGATAGCACGTGCGAATGTGTGTGCGATATCGCAAAGTGTAATTCCAAATGGTATCTAACAGATACACGCGCCGCACGGAGCACCAGCGCTGAATGTTAATGTAAATGCATCCGTGGCTGTGTTTGTGCGGGGCGTAAATAGTCCAGGGCGCGCTTAGTTGCGTTTGCAATTAATTCACAGTAAACAGCAAATGTTGCAAATAAATTAGCAACGACAAAAAGTATCTGCAAGTGAAAACAACAGCCACGACAAAATCGAGTCTGAGCCGCATTGAAGCCGCATGCGACGCAGCCACTTTGCTTATCGCCAGCTCACATCGACTTTGGCTGCCAACATAGATTGTTTGCGATTCGATTGTATTTTTTGATACCTCTGAAAATTAATTAAAATCCTCATAAGTATCTGTAAGATAAACAGTTACATGGAGTTTTGTAGTTTTGTCGAGCTTTGAGTCAGCTTATAAAATTCACATAAATCGAGACTCTGAATTTCTACTTGAGAATTGATAGATGCCTTTTCTGTAACATCTCCACATTAAATGTTGGCGAGGTCTTTTTAGCGGAAACATTTTTAAAATAAAACGAATTCCCTTGGGGAACATTATTTTCCAAGTGCTACATTGCTCTGTAGAGGGTATACCGATTTCGATGACTCAGTACAAGGCTGAAATGCCATCGGAAAACGTCATAATTATCGGGGGTAGCTGTCTGAGTGGGCCGCCAGCTACAGATACAGGGCGCGCGGATACAGGTACAGATACAGATACAGATACACTTAATACTACGTTTGTTTGCCAGGCACAATGCAAAATATATTGACTTAGGTCAGTGGCTCATTGAACGCAAAATGCAAATTGTTGTTGCCACTGCTGCCTGCCGGTCGGTAATTCGCACTTCACACCCTGACGTGCATGTGTCTAAACGAGTATGTCTGTGGCCGTGTGTGTGCGCGAGTGCTGTGTATCTGCAAGATACAAGACTGCAAGTAGCTAGCTGGCAAATGTGATAAACAAACCTGACGCCAGACGCCTTGTGAGCAGTTAAAATTAAAGGCAAACAACGGAAAATATTACCTCATCGAGAGGGATGGCATAAGTTATAGACCAGACCGATATATCTCAGGCGATCAAGGTTGCCATTGGAATTCAGAATGCATAGAGCTCTTCGGAATATTGAGTTACCGTCCAAACATTACCCGTATCCAACTATCAAGTTACTCGGAGATCCGAAAATATTGACCAGTCCGCAGTTAATTTTTATTGGCCGCGTCAATCTTCATGAGAAATGGTCAGAGAATATTCTGGGAATTTGAGTCCTCAGTAACTTCATTTAAAGGCTCATTAACCAGATAATCATAAAGATATTATTGAACAGAGAATCTGAATCGTGCTCAATGAAAATGGAAACAGCTCATAAAAATTCCAAAATATAATAGAGCCATAAGAAATCGGTCAGTGCCTGACAGCCAGACAATAAAAGCGCGCCCAGCTAATAAAGATATATGTAAATATTTCGTCCCCCTGATATTCCACAGAGAGTGAAAGTGAAAATCAGCATAAAAATAGTTAACTAAATTGTTATTCAACAACAAAAACTCACAGCAATAATAAACAACAGACTACAAGCACAAATTTAGATAAGAGCCTCGAAGAGATACTCCGGGAGGGCAGCATGTTTCGCTTTATTGTCGCCGCCATGCATCATCCGATCCGAATCGATTCTGGGCGATACTAATCGAGGAAATTTTGGCTTTCAGCACTGCCATCTGCCCGAAAATCTCCAGCGCCGAGAAAAACTTTACGATGTGCCAGACTATTAAAGATATTTAGATACACTCCTGGGACGGGGGCTCTATTTTTAGCCCAGCCTTTGACTTAATTAGGTCCAAGTGTGTTTGCATTAATTCGACCTCAAAGTGGGATTACACTTGAGCACAGTTGATGATTGCCCAAGTGTTCGGCTCCCGATGATGGGCTCTCAGGTTCGAATTGACCAATTACCGGCCCCATTATGCGGCTAATTGCATTGTCGCCAGTTGGCCAGTCCGGACCACCTGCATCGAGC
This sequence comes from Drosophila lini, assembly GCA_018905715.1. Taxonomy (NCBI): domain Eukaryota; kingdom Metazoa; phylum Arthropoda; class Insecta; order Diptera; family Drosophilidae; genus Drosophila; species Drosophila lini. The sequence goes on from JAEIIL010027390.1 coordinate 32,406, forward strand.
ACGCGACTTCCATCGACGCCGTGCGATGACAACCAGTCTTTTGTTCACTCAACAGGCCTGGCGCTATGCCAGCTATAGTATGTGTGCCCGGGCCTGTCCAGCATTTGTCATAGTCGTACTCGGACTCGGACTCGGAGCACTTGTAGATCCAGATAGCCGGATAGCTCAGGTGGAACTGGCAGTTAACAACGTCGCTCGCGTTTATCGTCCATCGGCTGACAATGTAATTGTGATTTATGCAAATTGCCGGGCTCAACACCTTTTGGCGAATTTATGCTGGCATTCAATTTGACCACCTCCCATTCCCATTTCCATTCCCATTCCCATTCTCGGTTTCGGACTTTCTTCTTTCTCCCGGGAAGGAGGTTTGCTTATTATGCTTGGCCATCTAGGAACTGTTTATTGACTTGGTCTGCGAAACCAAATAATTGGGCGGAGATCGGGACGGAGATCGAGATGGAGGTGGAGCCACGGAACCCACACGAACTCTCCTGTTTTGATTTCTATTAATATTTTCTTTGGAAAAAATGATTGTTGCACCCCATAAAAAGCCGTACACAGAGGCACGGACAGGCATTAATCAGCCGGAAAAAAAAATCTGAAAAAAAGATCCGCAATTGAAGTAGTTCTGTTTGCACAGTGCTTGTGTTTTCGCAGGCAAAATGAAAACAGGCGGCCGTAGCCAAAATATCTGCAGATCGGGGAAACTACTACCAGCAAATGGGGCTGTGTGGGGAGGCCGAAACATGCGTCAATAACCCCATTCCGAATCGCAATGAATCGATCGCTGGCGATGCGATTCGATTGAGTAGATCCTTTGCTGGCTGCCATCAGCGCGGATGATGAAGATGCTTTTCCTGTATTTTTATTAGCTCCGCGCTCTCGCCGGCTAAGTGGGCAATAAAAGCGGTTAGGGAGAGCCAGAAAGCGAGTATCTAAGTATCTGGTATCTGGCCAACCTGATAGTGGGCCAGGCGCTCTCTGCTTATCTCCCGGCCTGGCACCATCATCTGACCACTCTTCTGGTCACTTCCCTCTTGGCCGGTGCAATTGGCAATAGGTGTTAGTGGCCAGTGTTAGTTTATGCGTGCTCTGGTTTCATGATGTGTGAATGGGCTCGTTAAATGTTTGGCCAGCTAGATGGAGTGAGAAATTTGCCAGGTTGCCAGCTTGTAGTTAGTATGCCAACTGGTTTGCAGAAGGTTCAGAATGCAACAAACTTGATTTACTTATAGGTTGTTTCAATAGTTCATTATGCCATTAATTATTTAATTAGATCCCTGACACCTTTGGCTATCCCTGGCAAATACCTGATCTACTGAAGCTTTGTTGGTTTTTCTATATTGAAATGCTTAAATCTCTAAAGTATGATAGAGATTTTTCAAAGTATGCTTCAGCTATGCCTCAATTATTTTGCCATTTAATTTTATATGACTCGTTAAGCTGTTTATGCGGCAAATTAATAGAGGCAATGAATAATTAGCTGGCAAATGGATAGTAAATTTTTCAAAATAATGATCCGGCTCATACCCATTGCATTCCGCTCGCTCCGTTTCAGTTTCCCAACCGCTCTGCGGATGTACATACATACATCTGCTCCACTGATGCAACATTGTTGCCCAATGGAACACTTGTCGAGCACCTGAGATTCTCTCAGTTCGAAATGAAAGCCATTCGAAATGAATGTCTGTGCCATAATTTGCGCTAGATTTTGTAGGCCGTGTTCCAGACATTTGTGTTTCGTTCAATGTTTGTTTGCTCGGGGCTCTGTACTATATATACAAGACTCTCATAGCGTTGCATAAATCATAGATTCAACGCACTGGAAGTGCGTAAATAATGCGAAGATTACGGCGGAAATTATGAGGGGTGAGACACTAAATTATCGCTCTGATACTGCCTGCAAGTGGTATCTACACATAGCCAAAATCTCACTTTCTATGCATTTGGCAAAATATTTAATGTCAGACAAACATTTAATCCAAGCAACAACTTTAAACTTATACCCTATGTTCGAGATATCCCGAAAGATTACCGAAGATCAATTTTTATTGAAATGCGATCCGATTCTCTGCCACTTAAGATCATTTTTTCTTACTGCCTCCCAGTTGGGAATCGAGTGTGTGTGCGGCTACTGTGCGACACTTCGACTTCTGTCCCACTCGAGTGCATTTTTATGATCGCTCATTAATTTTATGGCTTTTCATTTGTCGGATGCGGAGGCGGAACTCCACGATAAGACCGCCTCGATCGCCATCCTCGATCCCACACATATGGCTCTGCGAGCTCGTTAGACAGAGCCACTTGTGATTGATTGGGTCGATCCGCGGCGATCCTCTCCGGCGACGCAGTATCACGTATCACGAGCACTTGCTCCAATGACCGCGATCAGGCCGCAATCGCATAACTCGCGATGGCCGGAGCGGGATTTTACGCAGGATCGGCGACGGATTGCGAAACCGTTCAGAGCCATGGCCAAAACACGTACCACAATCAGCTAATTGGACGCCCGACTGCCCGGTGTCGCTTTCATTAGCATGCAAATGCAGATCGCAGCGATATCTGGTCCGCTTCTGTTCCTTAATGGCGGCGACGTGTTTCGGTGCCTGCTCTTTTGTAATTAATGTGATCCACCGACTGACCTTAACTGTGTGTTGTCAGACTGATTAAAAAGTGTTGAAAAACAAGTTGTTACTCTGCCCCCGCGCCACTCCTGGGCACTGGGATATTGGATATTGGCAGTCGGAGGATCCTGAACTGAAACCGAAACTGGCTAGCGGGCATTTTGTCATTTTAATGGGGGCTCCGGAATTGGCTTTTGGCTTTTGGCTTTCGATTTTTGAGTCTAATTAAGGCAAACATGTGGCAAGATCAATGTCGGCGGCGCCGCGGTGGCGTGCGTACAAGTATCTGACAGATACTTACGCGTTTATGGCGAATAAAACCAATATACTTTGCCAGCTACCGAAAATTAATTATTTATGCCATTCGCAGCCTCCTTAATTGCACTTCGCAGGCTGACAAATTGCATTCGCGTAATGGGCTCTCGTCTGGGATTGTTACTGCGAGAATTATGCGCATTTTGCATGCGATTATGCGAGGCATGCGAAATCCCCACCATGGCATTGAACCAGGCCGGGATGTCTTCATTGGGTTCGGGTTCCATGCCTTTTCCCGTCAAGCTGTCAGCCACCGAAGGCAGTTTCCTTTGCCGGAGGATTTATGCAATATACAACGTTGTTTGAAGGAACACTCCTACAATTGACAAAGGCCAAGCAGAGCGGATAACACGATCTACACACAGAAGTAAAATTCTTGTATTTTTTTTTTTTTATAAAGTATAAAAAGTTCTAAATGTTCTATACTCTTCAGTATTCAGCCATTAATAAACTTTGTCAATATAGGAATTTATCGTGTAGCAAAATATTTTCCATGTTAATTTACCTGGTTAAAAGTCAAAATTTTCCTGATATAACCAAGCTGTGCCTTCAGTGTACTTTTGCCCATGCAAATGCACTAAACTGTGAGTGTGTGGGCCCCAGGTTCATGCCAAAGTCGTGAGGAAATAATAGAGCGAGTTGATGAGTTAAGCCCAGCCTACCAAAATATTGTCAACGATTTGCATGCAAATTGCACGCGGAAGTTGCTGCTAACAAGGTCGTTAACTCTATTAACTCGGCCAGAACTTGGCCAGAACTTGGCCAGAACTTGCCTAGAACTTGGCCAGAACTTCGACGGAGCCCAGATGGAGTCAAGCAGTCAAAGTGCAAATATGTGGCCACCCGACGCCTCTGCATTACTCAAGCTCACGCCCGCGAATACAATTCAATCCAGAGGTCCGCCCGGGGTCGAGCGCAGCTAATGAAGTTGAGGCGTAGCCAAATCCGAGCCTGAAAGATACAGGAACCTGGCTAAATTTAGCCCGGCTCGGGCCTTGCCACCTACGATAAATCAAAGTTAATCAGATCTAGTTTCGATTGGGTTTTATGGCTCGCTGCGCCTGCCTGCCATTCGGCTCCATTCGATGCCATTTAAATTAGCTGCCGGGTAATTTATCGCATTGTTGGCTCTTTGCAGGTTTCGTTTAGCGCCAGGATGCCGCTAAGTCCAGACACAAAGGCCCTGGGGTCCAGTGCCCAGTCACCTACCGACGACTCCTCCTCCAATCCTACCTGTCTCAGTCGGCTGCACTCGACTGGAGTTGAATGGGTAGCTACCAGCCGCCTAGTCGATAATTACGCATATTTTGTTGCCTGTTTTGACGCTGCTTTTTATTTTTATTCAATTTTATGTGGTCAGTCGGTGGTAAGGGTATCGAGAGCTTGCTAGACTACGGAAGAGGGCTCAACTTATCAGCAGCAGATTCTCGTAAATTTCGCTCCTTAATTGGGAAGCTGAATATAAAATTGTGAGAGCTGAAAACTGGCTTAACTCATAAGCCAGTTTCCCAAGAAATATGGCTTGAAGAAATCCCCTTAATAGGCACTAGACATTAGGGAAAAGCTAATCGACCAATTAATGGGATGCTACTTCAAGTTTTTAAATTAAATTTAATTTAATTTAACTAAGGATCACTACTGTATTCTCTAATTGTGTCTTGATTGGTTTTCCTTTCCGAAAAGTTTATTTGTTCAAGGCAGATAGTTGCTAGTCTTAGTCCCCCTCTTAATCGACCATTAAAACAATTTGTTCGCCATCTAATAAACCTATTTTTAGTCGGCCTGTGTTATTCCTGACCTCTATCATTGATAGTTTACACAAGTAGGCGTAGGAAAATAATCCACAAGGGCATGAAAACTTCGGCGCCTCAATAAAAATGCGCCGCCGAAGTTTAATATTATTTTCCTCCACTCCATTTAACATGGCGGGCATTGTCTTGGAGTGGGGATTGGCCATCTCTGCGTTTTTAGTAGCTGTTAAATGGCACGGACGCAGTCGGTGGTCTCCTCCAGAGATCTAGGTTTTAACACCCGACCAGGGCGACTGAGACTGAGGCTGCTCTGGAAATGGGTTTCAGCTTACACACTTGTTGCCGACTCCTTTTGCCCACATGGAGTAGGGAGACGACGGAGTTTCGAGTCTTGTCATCGCCTGGAATAAGGCGCTTATTTATTTGCCAGAGTTTATAAGAAGAATCTCAAGGTATCGCGTTGCGTATCGCAATTATAAATCAGTTTAAGTCGCCTCGGCTGGACCCCCTGACATTAAGCAATGAAACCTTTTGAGCTCTGTTTGGCTTTGTCTTTGTCAAGTGGGCCGTCTGCCGCCTGCCCTCTACCGTCACCTGTCCGTCAATCCTGTCCAGATCGCCTTCCACGCTCCGTGTGGCACCTTTGTTTGCACATCTCCGACGAACTGATTGCCAAACACCGATCGCGGACAAATGAATGATTGCCCCTGCTCGGATCTTACGGATCTCTCGCCGATCTCTCTCACGGATATGCCATGTCTATGTTTGCTAATAACTCAACAGCTAATCAGCAGAGATCGAAGCGGGGGGCGGAGTGCGGGGCACTCGCAGCGTGTAGCCCGCAATTAAGCGAGCAGAAATGTATCTTTCTATCGCAGCAACATCTTTGTATCTTTGTATCTTTGCATCTGCATCAACAAACATGCATCAGCACATGCCGCGCTGCATTAGACAAATCAATTATGCTGACTCTTGGGTGGGGCCCCGATATATGTTTGAGCATCTAATGGAGATGGGGATAAGCCGATCAGTTGGGCCATGGGAACGGAATTCAGAATGCAGAAAGAGGCTTAGGTCGTCTTCAAGGTGCACTGGGATGAAGAATCAATGGGGAGATGTATTATCAGTGCGGCTAATAACTTTTAAAGTCACAGGAATAAAAACAGATATATAAGCTATTCAAAATTTAAAGTATAAGTATTTGCTCCAATATATTTCGCCCTCAAAATATCCCAAAAATATCTTGATTGAAGCAAGTGCAAAATACAACAAACTACCTTAATTTCTGAGTGAGTTTAAGACTCTTCGCATGACCACGAAAAGCAAATGCCTCGCAAATTCCATCAAAATGTTGTCAGCTGACTGCGAATTTGATTGTTATCGCGGAATGTCAGAGCAATAACCGATAAGGCTCAACATGGTTTATTTGCCGCTCTCCTTATTTACCACTTATATTTATAGCTGGGCAGAAAAGAGCCGCCCAACTATAAACGCAAGTCCGCGCTTTGGGCCCGCTATTAATCAACATAATTGATGACAATTGGCGGGTACGTTCTGGTGCGTTGTGTCGTAACAAAACGCTTATCGGCCATAGCTGAATCTAACACTATTAGTCAATGGATCGCATCGCACCAGCTGCCTATCATCAATTTATCTGCGAAATTCTCTGCGGCACTCGAACGGTGCGCGGGTAGAACTGCATTCTTGCCTCACTGATTTATGAATTTGACCGCCGAACCATTTGCCAGGCGGGTCGAAGGAGCTCCTCGCTCAGTTAATGACCCTGCCAGGCGCATATATTTCGCATTCAATTTCTGCCCCCCAGATCAACGGCCTCTCAGTAAGTTAGTAGGCAACGGATCGGCACAGTCATTGAAATCAATTCAAGGCACACGCTCCTAACACACAAACTGCGATCTCCAGCTTTATTGGCCCGCCGATTGACGCTTCTCGGTGTGACTGAGTGACCTAGTGCAGCTCGAGGAACTGCCAAGATCAATAGCTTTTCAATTGAACTCGATCTGGGAAAATTGGAAAATTGGCTTTGGAAATCACTGGAAAATCCCAAAAAGGTTGGGATTCATATATACTAATATTTAGTAGTAATATGTAGGAATATAAAAAGCAGATCTTTGATCGCAGAAAATTGAAAATAATTAGGAACAAGAATAGTTTAATCAAATCTTGGTGAACCTTTTTAATTGTTTTAAATTTGGAAAACCCCTTTTTAAAGTTCACCCTAACAATAATGGTCAGTACAGTAAACAAAACCTTTACACAATTTACTAAACAAAATTGTTTCAGTACCAATTTGTTTCTAATCGTGTATTGTTAATTTATATAATTAAAAATCATACTAACATACTGATAATCTTTACCTGAGAAATGTTAAATAATTTCTACATTTTCACAAAACCCCATTTGAATAATAAAAGCAGCATTTTCCGTGAGATTTCCATGGTTTGCATGCCATTTGTATTCTTGAAGCCAACTTTCAATGATCCAAATACTTAGCACAATTTTCTTGGAACAGATATCGCGCGCGTTTTAAATCGCCAGCAAAGGGCCTTTGCTTTGTTTTTTTTTCAGCTATTTAGTCAAGCGATTAGTGTCAATTTGTGCGGAGCATAACTATAAGTACACAGTCATAGTCATCTATGTGCACTTGTAGTTATGGCCACTGCCAGTTGCTTTCTCGCACAGTTTTGTGTGGCGGCGTGTTTATTCAATTAGCATTTATTTCCTTGCGTTTCTGCCCGGCTATTTGGCAACTCAAGAGGGGTTAAGCTAAAAAATAAAGAAATAAAACTATAAAAAGAGGGGCCAGAGCAAGGCCTGCCGGCAAAGGGGAAGACAACGATGGCATGGACATAATTGCAGGCTATTTATCACGGCCAGTTCGCCGCTGACAACTCAATGAGCAGGCTACGCAATCGCAGAGCTCGAATTAACACACCTAGGACACGTAGCAGATGCCATTGGAACACCTGCCCCACCTGCCGCGGCCGGGTTCAGGTCCCCGTGCTTCCATCCTGGTCCCGATCCCGATCCCGATCACGATCCCCACTCCCATCCCCATCCGCATTCGCGGCTGCATCCTCGGACATTTAAATGCAGACAAAGTAATTGCGGAGCGCTGGCTGATTAAAATGGATTTATAAATTATGCAGCGGCGCGATTAAAATCGCCTGAACAGTCGCGTCGGCGGCGCTAACAAAGCTGTCTGCGTTTTTTCCCGCCCCAAGACAGAGGCTTTTCCTGGGCCTCCTTACGTGCCCGCAGTTTGCCTAATAGAAAGATTTATCACCCCGTCGGCGACTTGCAGGCCAAGTTGCAAGTCTCGCATCCGCAGGCGCAGCCAAGTCTCGATTTCCAGCTCAGCGATAAAAACCGCCTTCAACTTGCGAGCGCGTTACGATTTCAATTTTCATTTCATTTGCACGGCGCGTCATATTTTCAGCCCTAAAGCATTATTTATAGGCACAGAGAAAAAGTAATATGTTTTTTTTATTAACTTTATGCATTCTTCTTTTTATTATTTATAATTTTTAAGAAGATTTAAAGCAATATTTTCAAATTTTTAGACCTTTAGAAGCTGTTTCATACATAATTCAAAATGTTTTCCATTGCCTTTAATTATTATATATTATCGTTATTTCTTTCAGTGCTTATATGTGCCGATATCTCTCTCCCAAGGTTCTATCTTCGCTTTTCCTTTTAATTTATGGCATTTAAATTGCAATTTCTTGTCGATGAGCCCCGAGGGCAGGAACGTTGAAAAAGCTGGCCAACTCTTCGCCAACTGCGATTTTCACACCTTTTGAATTGTAACGCTTTTTCAGATCGCCAAGTGCTATTTCCATTAGCATCTTGGGCCAGGCCTGGAATATACATATCCACCACGTATGTATATATATTGATTTGGATCGGAGGCTGGGCCAGCCCACATGTGAGCTGCTTGGATATCCACTTTTCCTTGATTTGTGGTCAACGCGAAATCACTTTTTATGGGAAATAAATTTCGTTGAATGGGCAAACTAACGGGTATGTGAGAAATCTTTGGCAGATTCCCCGCTGACTTGATAGATTGATTTTTTGAGTGCAAAAAATTAGGTATTCCTAGTTTCAAACTTTAAAAATATAATTTTGTAGAACACTTTTAAAGGCTAGATAATAGTTTTACCTTCCATAAATCCAAAAGCAGTTACAAATATTCACACTTTTATCCCTGTAATATTTATTGCTTTGATTCGACTATTTGCACCGGCATTAATGACCGTAATAAATCTTCCCATACCAAGTGTTAATTTAAAAACCAAAGCTACATATTACAACCACACACACCGAAAATGATGACCATTAAAAAGCCATTTAAATGACGCAAAATGCAAAAGCGGAAAGCAAATAAATGCGCACTCGTACGTCAGTCAGACAAGGTAAACTATTTGAAAATCACGCCCTGAACTGAAAAGAAAGTGTCGCCGAGATGCCATTGATTTTACCTGCCTTCGATTTGAATGCAATTAACTTTGGCCGCCGCACATGCTCGTATCAATTAGGCGAACGACCGCCCAGCCATTGGTGGTGGGCCAATCCGAGAGCATTTATCTTCATTAGACCGCCGAGATACAAATCAATCTGCCGCAAGAGGGTGGAGACTGGAGCGCATATGTAAATATCGACTGATGTAACGCCGCAGATAGGCTGGCCCATTCAGTTTTCCTTTTGGCCAACTGTGTGGCAATGGCGTGGAAAGCCTTCCCCAGCTCCCGGCTCCAGCTCCAGCTCCAGCCATCGCCGTCGATAGGCAAATCAACAGGTTGGACGGGCGCCAGTCACCACCGGACAAACTGGTAGTGGGGCTCCTCGCCTCGTTCAATCTCAATCTCAATCAAAGTAAAATTGTATCTGCATCCGAAATGATTTGCGAGCTGGAGAGCAGAAGGGGAAGTCCCCGTAGCAATCCTAATCCGAATACGAATACGAATACGAATATCTATACGAATGCAAGGTGAATTGAATCTAATCAAGGCACCGTTAGGCCGAGATCCCAGATCAGTATCTAATCGGGAGCTGTCCAAAGAATTTCAAAGCAATTAAAACGCACCGGCTGATGGATGCTGGGGCTTTCGGCACCCGGAGGCAGCTCCCTCCAAGCGCCTTGGCAGGGCAAACAAATGCAGTTGTCGGCGATCAGCTGCCTCAATCGACACCCACGGCGCTCGATATTTCAAATGGAGGTAATACTTTAATTGTTCTTGCCGTAGGTACATCGATTTTGGTGTTACAACAGCGCAGCTGCTCCCCACGAGCCACCCACGAGCTACCGAATCGGGGATCTTTAGATGCACTGATAAAAATGAAAAGAACGGCAGATTATCACACAAGAAAGTTATGGAAAATAAGATTTATGGTACTGGATAAAAGTATACTTTTATTGAACTAATAAAAAATTATACATAATTTATTTTATTTAGCTTCTGAGCTATTTTTTCATTATTTTACAATATTTTTCCTCAGTACACGACTACATACTATATCTCAATGTCTGCATATGGGGATGAAATTGTGTTTCGAGTGCCTAGAGATGATTATGAAAGCCCTTTCGGATGCGGGCTGGTGCAGTGGCTCGTGCTAATGTCAAGCAGCGTGGATGCTGCTGCTCCCGGAGGAGGTTGGTTCCCCACTCCGGTGATTAAGTGCAGTGGATTTGTACTATATATTTGGGGGGTATCGCAGTGCAGCCACTTAACGCAATAATCCACAGTTGCCATCGTTGAACTCTTTTTCTCAGCATGTTGGGATTTACACTCTTAAAATGTTCTTTATCTAATACCCGGAGATTAAGATCGCTTCCCTAATTCCATTTGTTCTAATGTTCATTACATTACATTGAGTATTCGTTAGGAGTTATAGTTTATATGTAGAAGAAATAAGAGATTTTTATTTGTGTACATAATCACATTTTAAAGAGTACAATATATCACTTTCTGGCTGTCTGCAATCCATCTTGTTGAAAAGTTATTCTCGTTCCCCAAGTCCCACCTCTACATCACCGCAAGATCACCCAATTTTAACCACAGATTGACTGATCACCTAAGTTGGCTCATTCTCAGCCTAACCAGAAATTTATTAGCATCAGTGGCTACACTGCTAATTTGGCACTCGGCAACAATTCAATTCAAAAGTCCAGCGTCCGCGACACCCCCATAGATCACCACCAGAGCCTCGGCAAGAGCGCGTGGGAGGTGTGTGGCTGCCGGGCTGTCACGGACTGTCAGAGACGTTGCAATGGTAATTAGCAAGGCACCCCACAATACGAACTCCGGTGACATTTGTCAACAATCTGTCAAAAAAAATGCAACAAAGGCCGCTATCTGTTTGGCTGACTGGCGACGGCCATAAATTTAATGCACTGCCTATTGACCGGGCTTAAGCAATTTTTATGGCCGATATGCGATATCGGTCGGGCATCGTGGTCAATTAGACGGGCACGATTCCGGTGGGCGAGAGGCCCGGACAAAGGCCAGCAGCAGCGGCTCCCCGTATTACTTACACTGTACAATGTGCAATGCTAATGGAATTGGCCTTTTCCTGCCTCCGAATTATCATTCATAAATGCGGCATATAAATGGGTCAATCAGTCTGCTGCCAAATGAGGTAAGAAGGCCGCAGAACAAACTGAGACTGAGAAGAGAACGGGTGTCCCGACTATGTAATACCTGTTACTGTGCCAGTAAGTATATAAACATTGGGTGTATTAGTTTTACTTCGAGCAATTTCCTTTTTTTAATAATTAAACCCGCCTCAAAATTGTTCAACGTGGACCGCTTTCCCGAAAATTGCACTGCCCCGTTGAGAAATTCTGACCGACGTGGGCCCGGTATTAAAATTGTTGAACAAGTTAACAAGTTGTTCGTTCGCCCCTGGGGCAGTGGAGCACTTTCAATTGTCCGGGAGCCCAGCAGCAAATTGAACGTTTAAAATTTATTGTCGCTGTTCACTGCCCACGTGGGTGGTCATTTCTTCCATTTTCCCTTTTGCTGAGAGCTCCAGAGGAGCCCGGAGTTAGTGGGTCACTGGATGCAGCCTCATTATGCAACTGCAAGAGGGCCCTTTGTGGGTCATTAAAGCCGGCCATAAAAGCGAGCAATCCGCTATCTCCTGTCCGAAGAAGTCATTCATCCATGATCGCAGATCTTCCGCCTCGAGTGGCCCGCAGCAAATAATGCGGAATACCATGGCGATCGCGGTCCTCCTCCGATGGCTGTTTGGCAAATTAGCGAGCTCGTTAAGAGGCCAGCCAGCCGGCCGGGCGGTGCACTTCTATGGGCCAAAAAATGCCATTGAAAACAAACAGATTGCAGCGATCCGGGCCGGAGGGAGAGCTCTTAAAACTTCGCCTAGCACTTTTAGTGGCGCTCATAAAATTGACCTGCCACGGAAGCCTTTTCCCGCTGTCCGTGGGCAAGCCAAGTGTTTGATCTTCCACGAAAGTGGGCTCATAAAGCCCATCGATCCGGCGGTGATCAGCGGGCAATCAAATGGGATAATTAATACTCCTCGGCCTGTGAATGGGCTAATGGTAATGTGAACCAGAAAGTGAATGATGTGCGCAAGAATTTCCACCGATGCGGAAGCACTTTCCAGAGGAATGCCGCCCAACCCCATTCGGAGCACGTTATGTCATTCCGTTCTAGGGGGACTCGGCGGGGAGATCTGGCAGATCTGGAAGAGCCCAATCAGCTGCCCATTCAACCAGACAGACTTCCTCATTGCCCTGGATAATCCGGCAGGCGGTCATAGATACTAATTGAAACTCATTGTTCACTTTTGACGCCCATCAATTGCCTGGCGAAGCAGTGACGATGCCCTCTCTTCTGGCCAGCCCAAACAATTGACACTTTTCCAATTGCACCTTCGCACACACATGGCTGGCGCGGCAATGGGCACCAGGCGGGGTCGCCGGGGTGGTAGATGCCGTGGGGAACCCGCACACCTTGCACCCATGCCGCCGCTGGCGTCAATTAGTTTAAATAAAGCGAGTATACACACAGAGAACAGGCTTCGAGTCAATGGCCCAGGCCCTTGCCCACACTGGGAAAAATAGAGTACTAAAGGTTATTTAATGTAATGTTTAAAAGGATTTCGATTACGGAAAAGACGATTTCTCGTAAGGTGTTGCTTATGATTTTAATTATACATTTAAAACTAAGTTGGAAGATTTAATTCTCTTTTTGTTCATAATAATAAAATATAAGCTTCCTAGTCTAACTTAGTTATCTTTCAAAAATAAGTAACTGAGATTCCTAGAGGCCTGAAATCTCCAAAACAATAAACTTAATAAGTGAGCTCATAATAAAATCATTCCACTCGGGATTAGAAGATAAAGCCATACAATTCCCTGGAAATTTTATTTAGATAACTTTAACCCGAAACCATTAGTCATTACCTTGCATAGAAACAGATGAAAAATGAAAGTATCTGAGGGGCTGCTGAATATACAGATTTATCTGAGCATCTAAAAAAATACTAATAAATGAAAGTTATTCCAGAGTCAAGATTTATGTTAAAAAAGTTTAGTTTTTTTTAGAGTGCAATCCCATGCCCAGGTTCAGATCCTTTCCCAGACACACGCCACCCCTTGCCATACCCCGATCCCCCGAAAATCCAGCGAGCATGGTCATTAGAATTTTGTATACACTGCACAACATCAGCACGCACTCTGGGACTCGCTGTGTGTGTCATCACCTCAATTGGGTTCACTTCCTACTTGCAAGGCGGAGCCGTGATCACGAAATGTATCTGCGGCGAGCACGAGGCGTATCTGTATCTGTTTCTGCAAGATACGCGCCCGCCATTAGTCGCATTTCGCTTTTCACTTTTCCAGCGGAAGTCATTTTCGAGTTAAATTTTTTCGAGTCACCGTCGAGAGAACCCCACATCCCATACCATCCCGCCCGCCGGTCGGCGAGTCCGAGACGCGTTTTATCTACGCAAATTGCACACGCACTTAACCCGCTTCCAGTAGCTAAAATAGCTAATATAGAGCGGGATCCCAGGCACGCGGGTCTCGTGGCCACCTCTCCCCCAGAGCAGCCCCCTTATACTTTTTTATGGCCGACCATAGTCGCGCATATTAAGAGCCTCGGGAAGGGGGCAGATGGAGGCGGTCGCACGTACGCTCTTGGCATGCAAAAATGTTTCCAGCGCCCCGAAAATCGGCCGATCGCCGGGTAGATTAGTGCGGCAATTTGTCGATTGCCTCTGTAAACTTGAGCTATTAAGTGCGAACATATTTGAGGAGGAGGAGGTCCATGCGGTCCGAGAGATCCAATCCAATCTGAGCCCAAGGAGAGTCGGCTTTCGTTCAAACCGGATTCATAACGTGCATACATTCGCCTCTTGTAAATCCAAAATTTGTTATTTTGTGCGCGTGTTTGGTGGTTGCCAATGGTAATGGCACTACGCTGCTGGATCTGGTGCCGTGAAACGATCATTAATATGTCATTTACAAGTCGGCAAATTGTCGCTAATAAATTGTTTTCAGCTTGCGCACAAATAATTTCCACCGACAAGCTAGTCAAGACTTTTCCTCCAGCTATTAGCGAGTGGGGAAATGGGTCTTTTCAGTGTGTTTACTGACTGTAAATGAATCGTTTATTAATGGAATAAGCTACCAAAATTGTATTCATAGGTAGTAACAACAATTCTACAGGCAAGAAAAATACTTGTAAGTTTATTTTTAATTTTAAAAGATGTTCTATACATTTTCAAGCCATTAAGTCTCAAGAAACTATAGTTTTCCCTGCTGAACATCCATCAATTTCACCTTCAATCATAATCATTCAGCACCCATCGAGGAATAGAGAACTTTCGCTTTTCTCGACTCCCAAAATGTTTGGCTTGAGTAAACATAAACTTTCCCATCACATCTCTGAAGAAATTTGGGAAGTGCCAGCGATACATGTAGAAGGTGTAACCGAAGTTTACTCGATCAATTCTTGGAACTCTGGACTCTCTTATCAACTTCGCTTTCCTTTGAGTCTGGCCCAAGATTTACGATAGCACCGGCAATTGGCAATTACAGTGCAATTAATTTATAATCCCCCGGGGGCACTACTAGAGACCTACTTAGACCGGAGTAGGTGACACACTTAGGGCCTAGGTTTATATGGGGCAATTCCGGAGATAACGCACTTGGAGCTTTCCGATATGATATTTATGATTGCGGGAGCCGGGTGCCTTGAGGAATTTTCTCATGAAATACACCAACTTTAGGTGTTGGGCAATGAGTCGAATTATCTGCGCTATCGGTGAGCAATTTCGGTTCGAATTAATCACAGCATTTGCACGAAATCCGGTTGGCTAAAAAGGCTTCGAGTTACCGAAGAAAATCGTGTAAAAAGCGCATTTGCATCGCCAACGCAAAGTGCATTAATAAATTGATCCAGTTTCGGTTTCGGCTTGGGCCTTTCCAGTTTTTATTTGCAACTTGTAGGTGGCCATGTTTTGACTGTTTGCCACTTGTTGTAGCCCCTCGGCTCTCTGAAGTTGACCGCTTTCTGTATATACCCATCCGATTTCGTGCTAACCCAAATTTTTTGTACTCCGCGAACGCGTGTCTGGGTCTCCAGATTTACGACTCAAATGACCATGAACGTGTCGGTATGGAGATGTCTATATAGAGGAGAGTACGTATCTGGGAAATTATCGCTTCGCTATGCGAACCGCAAGTGAAACGAATCGAAACCAAACCGAACCGAAAAGCAAAGAAAACTCTCAAAAAATGCAGTAAATGAAGTGTGTAAAGTGTCTTTATACTGCTGTCTGAGTGTGTATAAAAAGTGTTAGTTTGAGTGATTTGTGGCAATGTGTCGGTGTAACCTGAATTTCAAGAGATTATGGGTCCAAATCCTAGCATTTTATTACTCGGAAGTATATGACATTTTTTTAATTTCACTTTGGAGTAATACTCATATTTTGTGGGCTAATGGATAAATCTAGGAGTGTTCCTATTTGTAAACAATTTCATAATCAAATATAAATGCTATTAATTATATAAATAAATTAGTAATCACTGTGCATTTCCATATTACTCATACGCCCCATTTTCTCGTGCAGCCTTCACTCTTTATTCATTGCCAAAAAACAGATATTGCTGCATTGTCTCCAGTGGTTTCTGTGCCACCGGGCACCGCTTGTGTTTCTGCTGGTTCGACCTGAATCTCGGCCCGAGTGAAAATGAATTGCCCGTGTAAAAATGATTGTAAAACAACGCCAATAACCACGGAGGCAGCAACAACCGTCGAGAACTGCGTGCAAAATATCATTAATCATTGTAATTTATATTGCGGGGCCAGCTTCATAAACCATCGACAACATCGACATCGCCGACTTCGGGGGCCGTTTACAAAATATTTTTGGTTTTATGAATTTACGCATAATTTAACATTGCGTTGTCAACGGCCTGGGGAGGGGCAGAGCGACAGGGGAGGCGTGGCCAGGTAGTTAGCCATGGGACGAAAAGAAATTTCTGACCAACTAGACCTAGACCTTTTTATGTAACCGACCAGTGGAGGCGGGATGCCAGAAAGCGGAGAAAGGCGACCACCAGTTCATTGCCACCTGGCTAAAAATAAAGAAGTCAGCGAGATGAGGAAAAGTCGAGCGGCTGCCGGAAAAACATGTGCAGAGCCAGAAGCACCTAACCCACGCCGACTTGCGGCCAAATCCATTTGACATATTGCGTCGTCCTCTCGCCAGTTGGGTTGGCCATACCCCTCGATGCCCCCGGATGCTGCGGAACATAATCTTATCTAAAACAAAACACTTTCGCGGTATTTCCAAGTCCCCTCGATGTTGCCCGGCGCATAAATCAGCCAGCACTACCGGCACCACCGACGGATGATGAGCCACGACGCTGACAATAGGCTGTCAGGTGTTGTCTTCCCATCGCCACCCACTCGCTTACACGCAGATATGTCCACCCCGAAAATACCATTTTCCAAAGTATTTATAAAGTCATCAGATGGGACAGCCTGCTGCTTCCAACTTTAATTTCCTTTATTTCTAACATGTATATCTGTTGAATTCAGGAATATATTTGTATATATTTTGATATTATGTTTAAGTTAAACTTTTATATTTCGATTTTCAAAAGTTGCCTTTCTGTAAACTACACAATGCAACGTAAACTTTGTTATTTAATTCTTCAAAATTATATATGTATACATTTTCTCTTATGCTAAGCTTTCAAAAGAGTGTTAAGAATTCTACTAAACTCCTAAAACTTTTGTCCAAACTGAAAGATCGAACAATAAATTCGTTGTGTGCCGCCGTCTAGCCAGCAAAAGCAGAGATCACCCAGTAGATCTTTCAGCATCCGTGACGTAGCCAGCGGAAAAATGTTTGTGTAAAATTAATTTATCGTATTATGTGCGGAAAGTGATATAATAGGCATGCCTGGGAATTAGCGATGTCGAAATTTCCTTTATTCTTTTCAAGTCTGATTGCTGCCTCGTCTATATGTAATAGTATTTATCAAAATCTCGGGGGGATTAAGGTTGATGCAATTATCTAAATTTACAAACCTATAAAGCGAGGAAAAAGTTCTTGGAAAGGGGGAAATGGCGTCACAGTCTAGCCTCGATCTAAAGAAGATCACTTTCCCAAATCGATGGCAACAAAGACGACTTTTGTTGATACAAACATTAAATATTTAACAAACCCAGAACAGGTTGGGCTTTTATTGTGCCACAGCCTGTAAACAAACTAAAAAACCGTAGAGGGCCCCCAGGTATTTAAAAAGACAATTAGCACGCTGGAGTCTGGACTCTGGAGTCAAGAGGCGAGTGACAGTGAAAGTAACAGCAGTCGGATCGATGCAATGTTGGCCAAACTGTCGGAGCAACTTCATCAACTTCATCGGCGCGAAAGACGGCCCGTAAATTAAGTTATCAAAAGATGCTGTCGGAAGCTCTTAGCGTCTCAGCCGTCCAGCTTGGGACCCGGTCCGACTTGGAGCTTCACTCAACTTCACACCTCGGTCCACGCACTAAATCAGTCGCATAATTGCCGAGAGGCCGCCGGGCGAAGTACTCTCCATATATCAACTCGAAATATATGCACGCCCCCTGCGAGGGTTTTCCTCCCGGATAGGGATCGGGCTAGGGTTCAGGTGCAGGTCTGGGTCTGGGCTCCAACTCCTTGCCACTCCGACGACACCGTTAGTCGCTGGAGCAATTTGTGGCCGCCGTTGCAACTGGCGTTGCGCTTCACCTGACTTTTGGAGGTCAACTGGTTTGGCCGGTGATGAGCCCCGCAGATGCGAGCTGACGGAGTGGAAAACTCAAGAAATTTGGCAATTTTCATTTTGTTTGGACAGCTTTATTTCAAAGCATTAGTCTCAGCTGACGTTTTCATTTTGTTTTTTTTTGACTTCGCGATTTGTTGGCGATTTATACGCGTTTTTCCAGTGGCTTATGAGACCGTTTGGACTTGGCTAAATATAATATTTATTTCAATAACTGAGCGGTATTTAAATCATAAAGTACATAAACTGTTGAAGTACACTTTAGGGTTACTATAGGTTGTGAATTTGAGTTTAGGTGACTCAATCTCCATTTATTGGTTACCAGTTAAGAATGAATTAAAGACAAAAAAAAACATTTATATGACTGCAAAGAATATCTTTCCAACGACATTTTCGGATTATTCTCCAAGCTATCAAGTGTGAAACAAGTTTATTTGATTATGACTTTACCACCATAATAGAAATTTAGCAGAAGTGTCCAGAGATTGTTCCGTGAGCGTGATTTTTGGTGCACTTTGTACAATTTACAGTCCATAAAACCCTCACTGAGGCACTAATAAACACAAATTGCTTGCCACTGATTTACCTTGTGAAAGTCTTTGGTTTGAGGGTGAGAGTCCCCGTGCCCATACCCGTACCAAAAAAAAGCCACAATGGAACAGACTAGGGAGAGGGGAGGAAAACCTCCCGACATTTTCCGCTAGTTGCGTGACCATAAAAATCTTTCTCGAGTCGGGCGAGCACTCCATCAGAGCGGTCCTATAAAAAGCTCTCTTTAATACGGCAATTTCAATCTTATCGCACTCCACTCGAATTATCGGGCCGTTCGATCGAGTCAAAAATCAAATTAACACCTGAGGCAGCCACCGTGAAGCCGCGAGTACGCGGCTCGAGGACTGTCGGGGAATTAAAAAATTTGTACCTGGCCAAAACAAAATCCCCGATATCGCTATCTATGCGGCATCAGAAGCTCATGATGTCTCAATGGCGCAAAAACCGGACTGCGGCGCCGTACGTGCAACAAGTTTAACATTATCAGTGCTGTTGGCCTGGCCAGGGAAGTCAATGAAAATGAAGCTGTAAATTAATTCGGCCGGCTGGCTGGCTGCCCCAAAACGGGGCAAGAGTTATGCAAATGCCTGGCAGATGATGATGATCTTCTGCTTGATCATCAGACTGACCTGACTCATCCCCCGGGAGGGAGCCCAGCCCGGCTAATCGCGGCCAGCGAGCGGTTAATTAAGGCAAGATTTATGCCCTTAGCCCACTAAAGAATTTATATGCCAAATAATACAATGCCCGCAATGCCGCAGCATTGCCAAATCAAGTGTCTAACTTAATGATGCCCAACATAAACAGCCGAGCTGGGGTACAAAAAAAAGAGAAATAATCTTTTCCTCCGCCGATTTCTTTGGCAGGTCTCAGTGCGTGTTACGCAGTTCCTCGGCGTTTTATGAGAACTTTCAACTTGTGGGCGCGCTTTCCCTCCTATAGGTAGATCCATACATAGATACATCCAGACGCTGTGGGATATATGTATGTAGGTATGTATATCCCTAAGACGGTGTGGGGGCGTGTATTATTTCTGATATTCTAAATATTTCATACGGACATAGGCATTAGTTTATTTGGTTGTTTATGCAGTCAAAGTGGAATGGGCGGCACACAAGAAAAAAAAGCAAACATTGAACATAAAACATATATTCAAAATAAACCGAAAAATAAGTGAGTAACGAGGGGTGGACAGATGGGTGGGATCCACTTTGAAGTTCATAGGGGGAGGGAGGTGGCCCCAGAAATACGAATCCATAAAAAAATCATTTGGGAATTATAGGTCAATATCCTAACTTGTTAATCTTTTCTGACGATGTGTTTAAATAGAAATTATACAGTTTGAGGATCTGATTGGTATGCTATATGATATGATACATTATGATTCAACATTAAAAGTAAAAAAATATATCAGCTTGTGTTTCTCTTTTTTTCAATGTCAATTATCTGCTTTTCCACTACCGTTTGATAAATACAATTTCAAATATATAAAACATTTAATTACTTACTGAATTCACTGTTCTCGTCCTGAATCCCAATGACGGTTCCATCCCGCATTACCTGCAGCATGTGATTCTTAATGTACAGCCGGATCTTGCGGGATGACCAGTCCAAATGCGACTGGGGCACGGTGGAGCGCTCGTTGCGGTCCAGGTTGCTGATGGGAGTGTTACTGCTACTGCTATTTATGCTTAGATTACTTCTAGGGTTGCTCAGTCTTTTCGATTTCGAACCAATGAAATTATTGCCAGTCGGCGACTCTTGCTGGTGATGAGGATGTGGCTGCTGCTGCTGCTGGTGCTGGTGCTGGTGCTGGTGCGGGTGCTTCTTCTGCTGCTGCTGGTGCCGAATGCTGCGCTCGGTGCGCGACAGGACCGCCAGATGCTGACTCGGCACCGCCGAGATGACAAAGCCCAGGGGCTCCTCCTCCGGCTGCTCGGAGGAGCTCTCGCCCTCCCAGCTGGGGGATGACGAGTGGGGAGGTGGGCTTGCTGTGGTTGCTATGGCAGTTAATTGTTTGCTTAAGCTCTGATTAAATTCAGCGTTAATACTTTGATTTGTGGATTGATTTACATTACGTTCACTCACGACTACGCTCGCCACTAAACTACTACGACTATGATCACTTTGTATATAACTATTACTAGGTCGACTGCTATTGTTTGTGCTGCTGGATGGGAAAAGGGATGCGGATGCTGGCGCGGATGCCGTTGCAGCTGGTAGGGTCTCCATCGCGGGCATCGCAAAGACCAGGCCCGGCCAGGCGATGATGAGCGAGAGGAGGGCGCCCAGCAGGGCCAGGGCCCTCCAGTCCAGGCGCAGGTTTCTTCGCATCAAAGATCACCACAGATTTCGAGCCGCGAGCCGCAGTACTTCGCCCCGACTGCGAGTGCCTGGGATTGCGCGTAAGTCGCTGTCTCGGTTCTTTATTGTTTGTTTGCCAGTTTATTGGGCGTGCGCCACGCCCTCGGATGTCGTTGAAACATATGAACGCCCCGTTTGAGAAATCTTGTTACTTTCGTTCGTTTCGTTCGCTACTCGGTTTCACTGACTTTGCTGCTTAACGCAAAGAAGAAGAGTCTCTCTCTCGCCCGTTTTAACTTTTACAAAAATCTCTTTTCGCCTCTTGCCCGGCAGGAAATTAGGTTATCATATCGTAGACTTGTTCAACACTCTTCAATTGCTGTTGCGGATCTTCATCTTCGTCTTCCCCGCTGATAATGCATCTTATCAACGCGAATGACTGTCTTGTCATGTCAGATCTTCCCTTGATACAGCCGGGGATCTTTGAATGGCGCAATCTCTCAGCTCGGTTCGTGGGCCTAAGTTGGGGTGGCCAACATAGTTGGAAGTGACGAGCTGCAACAAAAAGAAGATTTGTGAACGTTTAATTGATTGCAAATAGGAGGGGTATTAAATTTGGGTAGCTTATCGTTAAAAAAGGAAATACACTGGCTTTCCTCCCGTCTCGAAATTTAGTTTGTTAATGTTTTCTAGACCGAAATTTATGGCACTCGGGAATTGGCTTTGAAAATTCCACTGCGAACATTTGCACCTCGAATTTGGATTAAGCAAAGTCGTACATAAATTCTTCAGCTAAGCGCTTTCAACGCAATTTTTGACATTTTAATTAGTGTTCGGCTATATAAAAAACACAACGCGACGACAAGTGGCCCAGTTTGCGGCTAAGATACCAGAGATACAATTGTATCATTGGGGCGACAAGTGATCGGAGGGAAGTTACATAAAAACTGCCCAAAGGGAGCAGTTACGCAAAGAAAAACACCGAAAATGACTTTCCCAACCGCACAGGCCAAGGCGTAAGGGAGCATGAGTGCGGCGAGAAGAAATTGTTTAAAAATAAAATGGGCAACAAAAACAATTCGCGCAGAAAACTGTGTCGAATTTGAAAATAATCACGCACTAACTGCGGCGGCAGGCGGCAGAGTATCTCTCTATCTGTACTCGTATCCGAATCTTCAGCAGGCGCCCAGGGCAACGGGGCGGCTGAGTGACGTTGCCGCTGCACTTAGACTCGACTCCTGATTTTTTGGCACGTGTTCAGCAAGCCTACGCAGCGACAGAGGCATTTTTTATGCAACATTTAAGTGCACCCCGTTTTAATTACCATAAACAAAAAAAATGGCCAACAAAAAAAACACAAACAAACAAAAACAAATCCAATTGGCGACAAACACAGACACTCCTCACAACACACGACTTCCCTGTCCCATCAAAATGTTAATTGCTTTTGCGTCCTTCTGGCGGACTGCCCTCGCAGTTACGCAATCCAAACCAGGCGTTCACTTTGAGATTAAGATATGATACGTTTCGAAACACTAATACTCCAGGTCCCTAAGCAGTTACGAGCATTCCCGATCGTAAAATATGGCAATTGCATGCGGGCACAGTTATAAAAACAAAGCCAAATCCCTCACGAATCGCGGTGAATCAGTGAAACTCAATATGATTGGTGTGAAATAAAAATCGGCAAAGTTATATCAAAAAATATATATTCCAAGTTTGTGCGATTTTAATGCCTCTCACCCAGATACAAGAATGTATAAAAAATATGTGTTATATGTGCCACAGCAGGCAAAATGTGTGCCAAGCTCCGCCGCTAAATCGGCCTCAGAGTTTTGTTGTTTATTTCTTTTCTCTTCAGTTGAAGAACTTGTGTAAAATTCTGGAAGGGCAACAGCCAGTTTCAGCGCCAAAAAATTAAAAAAAAAAAACTTCTGAAAAGGGAAGCGTGTCTTGACACATGCCGAAGCTGTAAAATAGCCCTGCACACCCAATACCTGAATATGTAGATGGATTATAAAAATCACACCTATGGGCGATGTGGACAAGAACAAATTTATCTTCTTTTACGACTCGGCCCATCTGTCACTCATAAGCCTACTAAATTCAACAAATTATGAGGAGCATAAAACATAATGAAATCTTTTGTGTGGTTCCCACTTGGCGTCGCCCATCAGGCCCATACTTAGTAAGGAAGTGTATAATCGAAGGTAATATTTAATCAGAGTGAAAACCTGATTACGGTGATTGCTCTGCCAAATTACGCCCCTCGCAAAACGAAGATTGGGCTTCCCGAAAGCGAAAGTCCAACAGTCACTGAACCCGTACTCCGACTATAATCACCTGTGACCCAAAGCCCAAAGAACTCTTTTTCGGCTCACTTAGCACTTGTCACTCGAGTGAGTTCGGATCCGTTATAAAACTTGATATTCACTTAACCCAAATTTGAGAGGCGAACTTCGGTGGCAATCGCCTAATCAAATTAATGCCCAAATCACAAAAACAGCAAACAAATTCGTTCCAAAGAAAAAGTATATTAATGAATGGCCCGAGTCGTGTGGCGGCAGCTTTGGTCGGCGAATGAATACATTTTATAATAAAATGATCTTGAATGCTGTACAATGGGTGTAAATGAGAAAAAGTGAATGAAAAGAGCGCAGCTACGAAATATCATTACCTGCGAGCAGGGGAATTACATGTTACATGTTACTGTGATTATTGATCGTAACTCTCTCACTGTAAGTATTCAGAATTAAAAAGTAAACCGCAATGAGTTCTTTTAAAATTCCCAAGTAAAAATTCAGCGACGCATTGCAAGCAAGATCATTCATGTAAAAAAATTTCTAGATCTACTAGAGGGAAAACATTACCTAATTCCCGCCCACAGTGCGCTTTAAAGATCATCTCGTTTGATATTATCTTTGCAGCTTGACAACAAGTAGTCAGCAAAGCCGTCGCGCAAAATAACCAAGCCAGGTATTTACATAAATGAGGGTCTCCACCAGCTGCGGGTCTCCACTGAAACCGAAGCCTAGGCCTAGTCATTGAACTGAAATGGCAGTCGCTCAACAGACTTATTAGCAAATTTCGCCGCTTGGTTTTGTTTTGCCTCGCTTTGTTTTGGTTTTCGAGCAACGCCAAATTTATGCGTTTCAAATGCGTTTGACATTTGCGCTAGCCGCTGTTTTAATGGCTCCGCTGACAGATGGGCCTGGGCATTTGGAAAGTATCTGCCGGATCGGAGCGCCTGGGACAGCGATAAATCTAAGCCGGGCTGCGCAACTTAATTAGTTCATGTCAGACGCTTGGCTACTCCAAAAAAAAAGAGCAACAAAGGGGAAAGCATTTATTACACGCTGAACTATTGGACATATGTAAATGTGATTAGACTTCCAGTTCTCGCTGTTGCCATTGCTAATATGCAAATGATTCACGCAAAAAAAGGAAACAAACCAAAAATGTGAAACTAATTTATTATAAGAGGTGAATAAAAATTTTATTAGTATCATAAAATTAATACGCGATGACGTTAGCATAATGCTTATATTTTTATATTATTTAAAACACTGCGTGAAAAATATCAAGTTTGTTAACCAGTTTAAGCATTTGAAAGTGAAGGTTTCGGGTTTTAATTATATTTATTAGTTCATTGTTTTCTTATTTGAACACATAAAGAGCCACTATGTCAGTTTTAAAGCTTTATTTACTTGCTTTTCAGAAGCAGCGCCAATTCCCCATATTTGTTACCAGAATCCATTACCGAAAGAGGCAATTTAGTAACGCCGTATCTCATTCTCCTCGCGGTTAGCAGGGGTAAAAATTAGATGTGGTAGACCACGAATTCCCAGACTCTTTACTTACATGTGCAATTTATTCATGGCTTGTGGTTACTGCAGTTTGGGCAATAAAATGAATAAGGCCCAAGAATAACAGACAATGTTGTGTTGCAACCATCGGAGGTAACACCCCCGTCCTGCTCTGTATGAAAAATATTTCAATGCCAAACAGAAAGCGAATAGAATTTAACAAGTATAAACAGATATACATGCATATATCTGTGCGAGAGTAACAATGAAATTCTAGTTCAAGAACGGATATATTTCGATTTATTTTCCCTGTTTAGTGTCTGACGCTCATTGTCTTGTTGACACTTGTCACAAGATGGAACGAGAATATATGTACTTGTTTTCCCTACGTACATCTGTGTATTATGGAATGCTTAGCTAGAGATTGATGTGCGGTGGCATTCGCCAACAACTGGCTTATAGATGAATAAGTATCTCGAAGTAATGCAAACAAGAAGGTGCATTTGTCGCTGATCTGGTTCTCCTCAGACCCCGAGATGGAGCTGCTCCGTCCCCGCCCCGATTGACTCTCGTGTTTACAAAACAATTAATTTTCCGTGGAAAAACAAGAAATGAAAAAGATACCGAAACATAACTCAGGCAGGCAAATGCACTAATCGATGTGCCGCTTTAGATACTTGAAGCGCTGTTAGATACTGCTCGCCAACAATCCTCGGGGAAAGCTGGCGCAGCCCGGGGAAAATAAAAGAAAAGTACGAGCAGACAACCTGAGCACGGGCAGCAACAAAGGCAGCGCTTTTGTGTAATCGATTTGAACCGGAAGCAATTGGGTTGCCGCAGTCTCCGCGGCAGCGGAAAAATCCTCTCAAGATGCAGCTATTTTAAATATTTAGTGCACGAGACAGGCGAGGGCAGACCCAACACACACTACTCACACTCACTCTCGCCGCGGCAAACCATTCAATCACATGCGATCCGATGCTAACAACAAAGCAAATATCGGCCGCTATATCAGACATATTGCTGATATGTAGGATTTCGAGAGACATCGGA